>JARQOC010000001.1:532978598-533252199 GCA_033576535.1 Allobates femoralis | reverse complement strand
TAAAGTTTTAAAAGAAAATGTGACTTTTTCTGTTCAAAAATCCAAATGAAATTCCACAGCGTACACGACCTATAAAACCAGCTATATGTGCAGTGTGGACGCAACAGACACCTCTATAACAGCGGCATGAAGAAATATCTTGTTAAGGCTAGGGTCACACTAGCGTCAGCCTTTTGGCCGCCCAAATCCGTTTAAAACTTAGAATTCTGCAGCCTGAGCGCATAGCATTAACTTCTGTAACGCTGTGCTTAGGCTGCAAAATTCTAAGTTTTAAACGGATTTGTCGGCCAAAATACGACGCTAGTGTGACCCTAGCCTTAACATGTATTTTGTAGCCCACAAACATGGAAAACAGCTTCCACAGTTTTGCAATATTGTGATGTATATTGAAAATAAGGAGTGTAAAAATGGTCCATGAATCCAGGCCATGGAGTTCTGCCATGATTGCCAACATTTACAGCGACAATTGCCAGTAAGACTGAAAAGTGCCCCAGTTTTGTGTATTTTCAGCATAAAACGTCACTGCTTTAAATGATCCGGGTGACTAGATTGTCCTTCTAAAGTCAGGGCTATTAACAAACCACTACCTACCTTTTGCTGCTTTCATTTTGAACATTACCTCTATACCATTTTGAACAATCTGTGGCCCAAGGGCTACATGGGTACTATGCCATTCTGTGAGGTCCCATCCATGTAAACCCACAGACTGCCTGCCTTTGTCAGGGGGCTGCATACAAGGATTTGACACACCCACTCCAGGGCCGGGAGACTCAGGAAACGGGGGGTTACTCGTCCTTGTCCACCTCCTTTTGTTTCTTTTCATGGGGACAGTTTGGGGCCAAGACCCGGTCCGTGACCCTGGCAGTGTCATTTAAAATAAATGGGGAATGATGACAGGGAAAGTCGAGGGGATAAGGGGGTATTCGTGACGCCACCTGCGGTATTTGGCCGGGGTTTGACCGCCGCTGCTTGAGAACCTCTAGGGACTGGACCACAGCTTGGATGGTTTTGCTTCCCCCCCGGGCAGCGGGATAGAGGAGTAAGTCTGTACCTTGGCAATGTTCAGTGGAACTTCGGTACCCGGTGTTTCAAGCGGTCTCTGCGACGGTGGTCGCTGTTCAAGAATGGGCACCCACACACCACAGCTGCACTTCGGTTACTTTTACTTGGTTTTTTCAACATGGCCGTCGGGTACGTCTCTTTCCAGGCTCTAGTTCAGCTTTTTCTCCAGGACCAGGTTGGTGTTACTGAGCCTCATTTGGTGCCTTCGTAAACTCTTATGTGGCCTCCCGATGTCAGGCAAACACACCGGGGTATTACACTCATAAAAAGCAGTGTAATTTTCCCCCCAAATGCAAGTGAATGTTTTGGCTTTTTTGGAGGGACCCATTCCTGCACTCCTACACTAGAGTGTGGTGGAAGGTTACTCCTGAGAGGATATAGTCACCTCTAGGGGGGGTAGTAAAAGAAGAAAGGAGAGAGGTGTGGAGCGAGGGGGAAGGTCAGACAGGACAGCTCCACACTGGTCCTGAGAAAGGGAGAGGGTCCTGAGGGGATCCTGGAAGAGGGTGCCTGACGAGGGAGTCTGGGCACTAGAGAGAAAGGGGGAATCTCAGCGGGGAGCGGCCATACTCCAGGGAATTCCCCAGTCCAAACATGGGAACGCCGGAACCGAGGACACGGTCAGAGTCCACCTCTGGATCTTCAACCGGCTGTTGTGGTCCGTTTATCGCCACAGCACCCTGCCACACGGAGCGGTCCACCTACTTCCTTGCTGAGAGGTAGGGGAGCCCCTAAAGCCCCTTCAAGGACTAAATGGGTCTGGACTAATTCTAGGTGGGTAAGAAAGGACGTAGGTTCGTTAACGAAGGCATACTGCGGGTACCTCCATACCGCATGACATTCACTTGCAGTCAACCGTAGAGCTACCTGTCTGTATACCATTATTCTGATGAACTGTGGACTTGTATGCTGATGATCATAGTTTACAGTAAAGTACCTGGGAGAGTGACTTTGCCTCCGTGTCTTTGTGCTACCAAAACTCAACCTTTTGCTTACAGCAACGCTGCCCCGGAGGACCAGCTCCACCTGTAGGGAGCTTTGCCATCCTTGCCGCAATACCATCGCCCTCCGGAGGATTGTGGCGGCGCTGGTGACCCATCACCAGGTACTACAGGTGGAGTCACGAGACAACAACTCTTTTCCCTTGTACATAACCCCTCTTTGAAGTGTCACCCAGGCCATGGGCTCAGGCACCGCTACCAGTGACATCCCCATGAACCCCTCTGAGCCTGATACCCGAGTACCCCTGGGCCTAGGGCTCGACACTTACTGGGTGTTCTGTCTCTGGTGGGTCTACGTTCTCTCTCTCAACGCTATAAGGGATAGTTCTCTTCTGAGGCGAGCAAGTCGTTGCTCTGCCCCCACAGGCTCTCAATGCTCTCCACAGCACAGAGCTCAAGTATTAATGGCCACGGGTGCATTTGTGTCCCGGGCGCCAATAGGTTCCTCTCCCGGGCACTGCCTCTAGTTTGGCTACCTTCCCCAAGTTGTGTCGGGAGTTCGGACACAGCTCCCATTAGAAGTCTGAGGCCTCCGGTTCAACGGTTCGGGCGTGCAGCATTTGCATCGTGTTCAGGGCCGCATCCCTGTGCTGTCCACCAGCCCCTCTGTCTCCTCAGATTCGAGCGTACAGGGATCGGTGTCTCTTCCGCACCCCTAGGGCTCTTCTCTCCTTCCACCCTTCTGGTCTCTCCCGCCTGGGGCGACCGTGGTCATGCTCCAAGCCCCGGCAGCTGGCACTACACCGACTCTGTACCCTCCTGTTGCTGCTTCCTCCACCACGTACTACATAGTAACATAGTAACATAGTTTTTAAGATTGAAGGAAGACCTTAAGTCCATCTAGTTCAACCCATAGCCTAACATATTGATCCAGAGGAAGGCAAAAAAAAAAACATGTGGCAACACTAAGGTCCACATTAGGGAAAAAAAATTCCTTCCTGACTCCACATATGGCAATCAGACTAATTCCCTGGATCAACTCCCTATCAAAGAATCTAGTATGTATAACTGGTAATATTATAGTTTTTAAGAAAGGCATCCAGGCCCTCCTTAAATGTTAGTAGTGACTCACTCATTACAACAGCATGTGGCAGAGAGTTCCATAGTCTCACTGCTCTTACAGTAAAGAATCCGCGTCTGTGATTATGATTAAACCTTCTTTCCTCCAGACGTAGAGGATGCCCCTTGTCCCCGTCTCAGGCCGAGGTGTAATAAAATCATTAGAAAGGTCTCTGTACTGTCCCCTCATATATTTATACATTATTATAAGATCACCCCTAAGCCTTCGTTTTTCCAAGCTAAATAACCCAAAGTTTAATAACCTGTCTTGGTATTGCAGACCCCTTAGTCCTCTAATGACTTTTGTTGCTCTTCTCTGGACCCGCTCTAGTTCAGCTATGTCTTTCTTATACACCGGAGACCAGAATTGTACACAGTATTCTAAGTGTGGTCGCACTAGTGACTTGTATAGAGGTAAAATTATGTTCTCCTCATGAGCATCTATGCCTCTTTTAATGCATCCCATTATTTTATTTGCCTTTGCAGCAGCTGCCTGACCCTGGCCACTAAATGTGAGTTTGTCATCTACCCATACACCCAGGTCTTTTTCAGTGATAGTTTTGCCCAGTGTTTTACAATTAAGCACATAATTATACATTTTATTTCCTCTGCCCAAGTGCATGACTTTACAATTATCCCCATTAAAGCTCATTTGCCATTTATCAGCCCAAGCTTCTAGTTTACATAAATCCTCCTGTAATATAAAATTGTCCTCCTCTGTATTGATTACCCTGCAGAGTTTAGTGACATCTGCAAATATTGAGATTCTACTCTGTATGCCCCCTACAAGGTCATTAATAAATATATTAAATAGAAGCGGGCCCAATACTGACCCCTGTGGTACCTCACTGTTAACTGTGACCCATTCTGAGTGTGCTCCATTAATAACTACCCTTTGTTTCCTATCACTAAGCCAGTTCTTAATCCACTTACACATATTTTCCCCTATCCCCATTGCTCTCATTTTATGTATCAAACTTTTGTGTGGCACCATATCAGAAGCTTATGAAAAGTCCATATACACCATGTCCACTGCATTTCTTTGGTCCAGTCCAGAACTTACTTCTTCATAGAAGTTTATCAGATTAGTTTGACAGGAACGGTCCCCCATAAACCCATGTTGATATTGGGTCATGAGGTTATTTTTCTTCAGATACTCCAGTATAGCATCTCTTAGAAAACCCTCTAGGATTTTACCCACAGTAGAGGTTAAGGATAATCTATCTGTATCCCATAAAATGGCTTTGAAAGATTTACAGTCAAATCCCAATCTACTATATAATCTATTCTACTATATAATTGTCTAGAATTCTACTTCCTGTCACAACACAACTTCCTCCGTGGCTTTGTCCGGAGATAAATGTTCGGAGATAAATAAAAGGGGCCAAAAACTACAGTGGCGGCTGCAACTACACTGGGAGCGTCCATCACGATCGCGATGGATCGCTTCGTCACAAGGAATCGGGAGGGAGAGAAGACGGCGGCGCACCATGAGGAAATCGGTAATGGCGGGCAGGGCGGACATAGCGTGCATAGCGCGCAATCAGACTTAATAGCAGCAGGAGGGATGAGGAAGCCCGGGACCGGAGCTGGAGCTAGCGTGACTAGCGATGGTGATGTGGAGGAGGAGAGGAGATCAGCAAAAACAGCCGCAGAGTCTCCAAAGGGCACATCTCCAGAGCAATGGCAACATGCAGCAGCTGCCATGAGTAAACAATTCCTGAGCTGCCCCCCTACAGACAAGGAAGCTACAGGTGAAAGACAGGGTCCAGGAGACAGTGGAGTGATTATGGATGGCAGATGGGGAGCCCCTCACTTTGACTATAAGGCTCTGGCAAAAGAGCTTGCAATTCACCTGGCAGATGACTTTAAATCAGCAGTGGCTGAAATGGTAACAGCCACAACAAAAGACTTAACAGCCAAAGTAGAGACACATGATCAGCAACTTACTGAAGCTGTATCAAGAATCAGTGCAGCAGAAGATAGAATACAGGAGTTGGAGGAACAGTTAATGTCTTTACAACATCACTCTGAATATGCCCATGCAAAACTTGAGGACATTGAAAACAGGGCAAGGAGGAGCAATCTCAAAATAGTGGGTCTCCCTGAAACCATCCCTATGAACCAGTTAGAGGAAATCTTTGAGGTGGATCTTCCCAAAGCTTTGGGTCTCACCCATAGATGTAAGACGGAGCGCTCCCACAGAATTGGTCAGATGAGGGAGCCACAGGACAGGAGGGCGACATCAGGATCTACTGCCTCCACCACTACCAAAGAGTTTACTAAAGCTAGACATGCCATAGCAAAGTACCTTAACCACCGAGACAAGGAGGAAATACTACGTGCTTACAAGGCCAAAAAGCATCCTCTATTAATACACGGTCACAGAGCTTTGGTGTTCGCGGATTATTCCATAGAAGTTACGCGCCGCAGAAGGGCTTTCAGTGAAGCGTGCTCGATACTTCATAGAAGAAACACTCGATTCCAGCTGAATTTCCCAGCGACATTGAGGTTCAGGTCTAGAGAGGGAGTCATGCTGACCTTCTCTGACCCGGACAAAGCAATGACAGCTATTCGTGACAACACGAACTCTCCAGGATCGACGACATCGCTGTCACCACCTCACAATCCCACAGGATCCCCTGTGAAATTCAATTCTAACACAGATCCGGACTCTGAGACTGATAGAGGCTCTGTGAGATCCTATAGACTGAGATCAAACTCTCTGATAGACGAAGAGGCGGGGAAGAAGAAACCACCATTAGAGACTCCACGACAACAGAGACAACCGGGATCTCGCTGGCAGAAAAAAAGATGAGAGTGGAGTGAGAGACCATCGACATTATTCAATAACTGTAATACTTATTTAATGGACACAACGGACACAAGTGCGGTGAAACTGTCCGACGAAGAGAGACACACAGGATAAGCGTGAGGAGACAAGTTTTGATGTTTTGTTTCTCTCCCCATACTGCTCCTCTCTTCTCTTCTCTCTATTGTTCCACGTTTTCTTTTCTCAGGTCTCGTATTTTCTCTTGATGAGATGGGCAGAACTTGGTAAGATGTCATAGAGCATTAATTGCCTCCTCAATGCTCAAAGTGAAATGACAGGAGAATTGAATATGACACTGCCGAGAGGATTATACTATCTATATTCCTATAAAGACGAACATACTGCTACTGTTATTGTTATTATGAGGTTAAGATGTTGGTTATATTTTGTTCCTGACGTGACGGGGACACAAGCACTGATTGACGGGGGGGGGAGAAGGAAAAAAGGACGAAAAAGAAAGAAAAAAGTGGGCTCCTAAAGGAACGCCAGGCTGGGAAACACTTTAATATAATTTAACATGTATGTTAAGTTGGGGGAGGGGCTGAGGCGGGGCGGAGCTATGTTGGTCGACTGCATTCGAGGGAAGAAGTGAAGTGTTCTTATGGGACAGATGGATGGAGTTGGTGTGTTAGAAAAAGGGGGGGGAGGGATAAGGGGGGGGAAAAAATTGGGAATTATCTACAAATCTGTGGTCAACAAAATGTGCATTTCCTGTTTTTTATTTTACTTACTTCAGTGTACATCTGAGCTTTTAACATTTGTGTGGGCTGCGTTCAAAAAGAAAATAGAGGCCCCGTGTGGGGAGGATTCTGATGGTTAGGTGGGTCTCCTGGAATGTCAAGGGGTTGCGCTCCCCAGCAAAGCGCATGATGGTTCTTCGCCATCTTAAAAAATTGCACATTGATATAGCTTTGCTCCAGGAGACTCACCTGACATCGGAAGACTTCTTCCGCCTTAAAAAACTGTGGGTGGGGGAGGTCCTTGGGTCTAGTGCAGTGGAAAGGAAAGCGGGAGTTTTGATCTTAATACATAGGTCCCTGGCCCACTCAATAATCTCTGCATCAAGTGATAGCGAGGGTAGGCTGTTTCAGATGACGATACAGATTCAAAACGATGTCTTCAACATTTATAATGTATATGCACCGAATACAAATCAGAAGCCCTTCTTCCTACATTTACAGAACAAAATACTTCAAGAGCCGGGGGCTAATAAAATAATGGGAGGGGACTTTAACACGGTGATGAGGATAGATGAGGACAGACGCTCCCCAACATATACAGGGAAGGGAAATCAGAATGAGAAGGGCTTGAAGGCAGAAAGTGCCCTAGCATCTTTGGCGAAACTTGTGGGGCTGTCGGACACATGGAGAGTGGCTAACCCCTTGGGTAGAGAATTTACCCACTTTTCACATCCCCATGGATCATGGTCCAGAATAGATATGCTTTTTGGGTCCACTAAGATACTACAAAGACTGATAAATATTAAAATTGAAGACATGGTTATTTCGGACCATAGTCCAGTGGTTTTAGAGATTACAGATAACTATGAAAAAGGAACCGATTATCTGTGGAGGTTTCCTGACACATTTACTAAAGAAGAAAATTTCACCAAATTATTGGGAGAATGGTGGACGCACTACAGTATAGATAACTTGGGCCATAGATCTGATCCGGGACTATTCTGGGAGACCGCAAAAACAGTCATGAGAGGTCATATAATGGCATACAGCATGGGGATCAAAAGAAGGGCTAAGGAAAAATTTGTAGAAACTAGTGAGAAGGTAAGAACCGCTTATCTACAATATAAAGACACCATGGCGAATCCTGACAGAGAGATATGGCTGCAAGCTAAGAAAGAATTTGATGAGTGGGCAAGAAAACGGGAGAATATATTTAAAAATAGATTAGAGCTTGAATTACATAAATTTGGGGACAAAAGTGGGAGACTGTTGGCAAGATTAGCCCGAGGGAGATATACTTCTTCCCCTATCCAATCAATAAAAGATAAGCAGGGTAACTTGTGGAGCGACCCTAAGAATATTGTAAAAACGCTGGGCAGGTTCTATGCTTCTTTATACCAAGAAAATACAATAACTAAGCCAGAAAAGCCTTTTTGGCTAAGTAAAATCAAAATGCCATCCATCGCCCAAGAAGATATCAAAATCTTAAATGATCCAATTACGATTGGAGAAATTGAAGCGGCAATAAAAAATTTAAACCCTGGTAAGGCCCCAGGACCAGATAGTTATAATGGAGCTTTTTACAAAGCAATGAGAGAACAGATCTCCCCGATTCTTTGCGACTTATATAATGACATATTACGGGGATCTCCTATTCCAGACAGGATTAATTTAGCATACATTAAATTGATTCCCAAAGCAGACAAAACGCCCACCGACCCAGCAAGTTATAGGCCAATATCTCTGATAAACCAGGATCTGAAACTCCTGTCTAAGATTTTGGCTGATAGATTGGCGATGATTTTGCCCAAAATAATATCCACACATCAGGCGGGATTCATTAAGGGACGATCGACAACCACAAACGTCCGAAAGGCGATGCTGTTGTTGGATATTATGAGGAAAAGAACGAAACTACAAGAGGGGAACCCAGCCATGATCACCTTGGACGCTGAGAAAGCATTTGATAATGTCAGGTGGTCATGGCTGGGTACAGTATTGGATATGGTGGGTCTTACGGGTCCCTTTCGGCACTATATACAGACTCTCTATAGTGCTCCTAAGGCCTGCGTGAGTATACCAGGATTTCTATCCGACTCCTTCACCCTCCAGAAGGGAACGAGACAAGGTTGTCCTTTGTCCCCCCTTCTCTTTAACTTGGCAATAGAGCCTCTGGCACTATATCTGGAGGAATGTAATCCTTACGCGGGCTTCACAGTGGGAGTTAGAGAGATCAAAATCTCACTATTTGCGGATGATGTCATTCTGTATGTCCAACACCCTGAACGAGATCTTCCAAAAATTCTATCAGATATAGAGATGATAGGCAAACTAACTGGGTTTTCCCTCAACAAAAATAAATGCGAAGTTCTGTTTATGGATCCGGGAATAAGATGCAGGGCCAACAATATCTCTGCGGCCTACCGATAAGGAAAGATAGCATTAAATATCTAGGAATACACCTAGCCAGAACACCGGAAATGACATACAAACTGAATTTCCTGCCAATAATACAGAAGATAGAACAGGAATTGGCAAGATGGATAGGACTGCCACTCTCTCTGTTGGGACGAGGCCATTTATTAAAAATGGTCAGTTTTGCTAGATTGCTATACCCCCTTCAAACTATCCCCATGCTGTTGAAACATAGTGACATAAATAGACTTAACAAAGCTTTCTCTAAATTTTTATGGAGAGGTAGACGACCCCGTCTAGCTTATGCAACCTTGATTCAGTCTAAGCAAGAGGGAGGACTACAGCTCCCGGATGTTCGGGGATACAATCTAGCGTGTATCCTACGCAATGTCCTTGATTGGATCAGAAGCACAAATAGATTCTCCGATACCACTCTGGAGGGAGAATGGGCCAGACCTTGGGATCTAGTAGCCTTATTACACTCACCAATACCCTTTCTACCCCTTCATTTAAAGAACACGGTGATATATAAGGACACAATAGCGACGTGGAAGGAGGTCAGGAAAAAACTCAAGCTGACATGGAAAATCTCGAAACTACTTAACCCCTGGGGCTGCCCGTCTTTTCCTCTGGGGCGTGAAAATTCATTGTTTAAGTTGTGGAGAGATAGAGGTATTAGGACGTTGGGAGATCTCATGAATCTGGAGGAAAGAAGGTGGATGTCAGAGAAAGAGGTCTTGCATAAATACAATTTAGCCCAATTTCACGCTTTGCAATATCGTCAGTTGAAGCATCATCTCCTAGCACATTTACGAGATATATCAGGGGAATTGGAGACCTCCTTGTGGTCTGAACTTATCTCTATGGATAAAGATGAGGTATCTATTACTTCAATATATGCCAAATTAAAACAGGTTCTTAGACCGCAAGGAAAGAGAGACCAATTTAATAAATGGCGTAAGCATTCCACAGACCCGGAGCTTTCACAGAAAATCCTTGAGGGATGGGGCACGATCAGACAACATGTTATTAATGAGAGATGGAGGGATTCACAATTTAGGATCATGCACGGTACCATACAGGGTTTTAACATTCCTCCCTCTAAGACCAACCAGAAGAGAATGGTCCATTGCCCAAAATGCAAAACGCCCATGACTGACTTGGAACACGGTCTGTGGTCCTGTGCCGAGACTCAGAAATACTGGAGAACAATAGATGCATGGACTAGAAAGATTTGTGGGGATATGGGAGAGCTAGACCCGATGAGATGGATTTTTCATTATCATCCAGCTTCCCAAATGATAAAACAACCCCATGTATTATGGCACTACATTGCGTTGATAGCAAAGAGGCTCTTACTCCAGTACTGGCTCAATGACAGGCCTCCAGACCTTGCCCAGGTGAGAATGACGCTGCACCACACATTGTCACTTGAATCCATAGATACACTCCGCAACCCGACTAAATTGACTAAAAAATTCTTTTTCAAATGGAGACGCTTCATTGAAACTGAGTTCACAGATGTGGAAATTAGAAATTTTATGCTGCCCTTCCGAACATCGACATGGTATGCTCTGGAAGAACTAGAGGGTACACTGGGTAGGCTGAGGTGTTAGGTACAGGAGATGTAATAATTTTTGATACAAGATTGGAAGTGTTTGCAATATTTTCTTTATTTGAATGAATAATGGTTAATGTATGTGGATAATTTCTTATGGGAGGGGGGGAGGGAGGGACATGGGGATAATATACTGTACAATACGAAAACTTTGATTTATATTTTACTGATCAACACAGTTTTCTGTATGAATATTCGATTCTTTTACTTTACTCTGTACAAATATTTTGATGATTAAAACCCAATAAAAATGATGATTCAAAAAAAAAAAAATAAAAGGGGCCATCCCCAACCAGTTCTTAAAGGAGCGGACCCCAACCACGTCTTAAAGGGGCGGACCCCAACCACTTCTTAAAGGGGCGGACCCCAACCACTTAAAGGGGCGGATCCCAACCACTTCTTAAAGGGGCGGACCCCAACCACCTCTTAAAGGGGCGGACCCCAACCACCTCTTCAAGGGGCGGAACCCCAACCACTTCTTAAAGGGGCGGACCCCCAACCACTTCTTAAAGGGGCGGACCCCCAAATACTTCTTAAAGGGGCGGACCCCAACCACTTCTTAAAGGGGCGGACCCCAACCACTTCTTAAAGGGGCGGACCCCAACCACTTCTTAAAGGGGCGGACCCCAACCACGTGTTAAGGAACAGTCCCCAATAACTTCTTAAAGGGGCTGTCCATAACCATGTCTTAAAGGAGTGGACCCCAACCACTTCTTAAAGGGGCTGTCCCCAAACACATCTTAAAGAAACAGTCCCAACCACATCTTAAAGGGGCGGTCCTCACCACATCTCAAATGGGCAGAAGCAAACAATCAGCGATATTGGCGTGGGATTTAAGCAGTCTTCGCTGACTGGTCATGGCCGGCTGCGACCAATCAGTGATATTGCCGCAAGATTTAAATGATAATGTATATATTTTATCCCGAAAAACCTGTGTATTCATTGCATTATTCTTAAATCTTCATAAATAAACTACATACATATTCTAGAATACCCGATGTGTTAGAATTGGGCCATCATCTATTAGTAAATAAAACTATATATGGATTCTAGACTACCCGATTCTTTAGAATCGGGCCACCATCTAGTATCATTATAAAAAATTCTGATAAGGGAGGTTCGATTGTTGTTTTGGACACATTACTTTATCGAAGGGAGGTAATAAAAATTCTGGAGGACAGAAACACATATTTGGTTTTGAAATCTGACCCCACTGCCAAGGTCCAGGAGGATTTGAGAACTCTTTTGAATGAGGGTCTAGCCTTGGGAGTAATAAATGATAGAGAGTATAAACATCTATTTGTCCAGTACCCCACATGCCCAATTTTCCATGCGTTACCTAAGACCCACAAAGGGTGTTTTCCTCCCCCACTCAGACCTATTGTGTCAGGCATTGGTTCATTGAATGAACAACTATCTGAGTGGGTAGATCGAAGACTGCAACCTTTAGTTTTGAATTTACCGGGCTATGTCCGAGACACCAAACATTTATTGCATGCATTGAAGGATTGGAGGTGGAGACCACTGGACAAGTGGATCACTATGGATGTGATGTCCTTGTATTCCAGCATTCCGCACAAATTGGCTATGGAAGCCATGTCGATCATTTTAAGGAAAACATCTTATTCTCTCAAGTTTTTCCAGTATTTCTGGGTTTTTCTATGATGATATGCACTAAGGTAAAATCTGGGTATTATGTGGAAAATAGGATTTTGACATTATGATAAGATTTACAAGAAGGTATACTTGTAATTCCTTTTTCTCCTCCTCCTCCTTTTTTTGATTATTCATTTTTAGTAACATCTGCATCTCCCTACTTTTTCATTTATTTATTTATTTTTTGAATACCAGTCTCCTTTGTTAGGGCAGTCCTATGTAATGCAATTCCATTGATGGCTTAATAAGTGAATTCTATATGGAATCAATTTGCAATTCTCACAGGTGTTTGTCAATGTTCATATATACTGTGTGCCATTTTTACTAAAGTTTGTCACTGAAGAAGGTTTTTACTGAAACGCGTCTGACAGGGCACATGCCTTAAGATGCTTTTAATGTTTTGAGTTTTTGCTAAATAAAGTTCATATATACTGGATTTGTGTGCCAGTATTCACTTTCCTTGGAGAGGTTAAGCTTACTGGCCTATGATTTCCAAGTTCAGTTTTTGTCCCCTTTTTGAATATTGACACCACATTTGCTATACGCCAGTCCTGTGGTACAGACCCTGTTATTATGGAATCCTTAAAGATTAAAAATAATGGTTTATCTATGAAGGCACTACTCCTACTCTTATGCCTAACACTTTCCTGTCCCACTTTAATGACCTAGGCCCTCCCTCATGGTCCTCCCATTGTCCCAGTACATGTTTGTGTACTATTTGTGTTTCTTTTTGGTTCAGCCACACCATCCCAGAACCTGGAAAACAGGGGCACTACACTCTCTAACTGCGGGAATGCAGTACCTCTGGTGGCGACTTACCCGATTGGGCGCAACAGATTTATTTAGTATGTTAGGTAAAAAAGGAGTGGAAATCCATGATGGACAAGAACAAATAGTGCATCGTGTGTCCTTTTTTAGGATCCAAATATACCATTAAGGATGTCCTGTCCTTAGGATCAACGATGCTTTGACACCCAGCACCCTACTGATCAGCTGTTCTTAGTTTTGGCAGCAGCCATATGTTAACAGTGTACAGTCATTACACAGTGCACAATGCTATGCCATTCTGAGCCCTTACACTGCTTATATGTGTTGTGCTGGGTGTCAGATCCCCACCAAACCGATATTGGGGATATATCCCAATCATAGGACAATAAGAGTATAACCCCTTTAATAATTTTTAATGGAGTACGGTATTAAAAAAAAAAAAAAACTAAGATGGATAGAACTACATGCATAGTCTTTCTATAACATGAAAAGGACTTTTAGTTTCCCAATGGGTTGAAAGCAGAATTGGTACATTGAAGTGGAAAGTAATGCATTTATTACAAATACTTTAGATATGCCATGAATATCACTAATACACTGTGTTCCAAATTATTATCCAAATTGGTTTTAAGTGTCATAGGGTTTTATTTTTTATTTTTTTCAATGAAACCCATTGATGGTATTGTGTCTAAAGGCCCCTTTACACGCCACCACTGAAAGGTAGCAACTGCCTGGCATTGGGGATATTTGTGCCTGTTGCCATGAAATTGCTACGAAATGGCGGCGTGTAAATAGGGAAATTCCTGCCGGTGTCCTGCAGTTGACTCAGATACCTGTTGCTGAGCCGTGCTCAAAAACCGAAGGCAACAGAAAGGCACAATTGCCATGGTAGTGGCGTCTAAACGGGGCACATGCATGGATGTTGCGTCGCCTAGTGATTTCACAGGGGCGTGCCACAGCGTCATGGATACCACGCCCCATCAGCGATCATTGGTGGGGGCTACTGTGTTACCATTAGCTGTCCCTGCACAGGGCGCCATATTTAAAGAGCTGACCATTCACACTACACAATTGCAATGGCGTCATGTATTAGCCAGCCTTCCTGCGCAGGCTGGCCAATCATGATGCTATTTCGTTGTCCAATCAGCGTACTAGCGTCACGGAATACACAACTCTGTCACGCCTATGTACTTGCGGCGCGAAAGATGTACGCCCATATTCCTTTGTGGTAGCGGCGTGTAAAGCAGGGAAGGTATTTAACAGGAAGTAAGCCGCAGGATCTGTCGGAACTTCCGGGGAACAAAGATACCTTCAGTTGACAACGCAATGGCGGCGTCTATATGCGGCATCAGTGATCGGTATCCACCATTAAAAACGTGCGCGTGCACGTACGGTGGATTCCTGTTGCTAGCCACAGTGGCGGCGTGTAAAGGTACCTTTAGGGTTCGTTGGATCATTGAAATCAATCTCAGATATCTGTGATAATTAGTTTGGCAGGTGAGCCCAATAAAAGGAAAACTGGGTGTTCAACAATGGCATTGTTCACACACAATTTGCGTTTTTTTTAGCACTCCTAAAACCAAATGCGTTTTTTTAGGAGTGCTAAAAAATGTCTCTTCTGTGTCTGAAAGGAAATACTTTGTCATTTTTTCCTCAAAAACGCAGGCAAAAACGCAAGCGTTAACGCAGGGTGCATAAATGTGCCATTTAAAAACGCATGTGTTTCCCATAGGGCCCCATGTTATAGAAACGCATGCGTTTTTTTAACATGGGGCCTTATGGGAAACGCATGCGTTAACGCAGGTCACATATAGGCACCTGCGTTAACGCATGCGTTTCCCATAGGGGCCCATGTTAAAAAAACGCATGCGTTTTTTGGGAAACCACACCTGCGTTTTTTTCCAGCACCCAAAAAACGCAAGTGCAGCGTTTTTTGGACTGGGGGAAAAAAACGCAAGTGCAGGTGAAAAACGCATGTACACTCAAATGTACCCTGCGTTAACACACCTGTGTTTTTTTTAACAGCCCAAAAAATGCAGAGATGGGCAAAAAAACGCATGTGTGTGAACAATGCCAATATTACGCAGGGCACAGTTTTCAAGTAACATGGGAAAGAAAAAGGATGTCTCTGCTTCCGAAAAGCAACAAATAGAACAATGCCTTGGACAAGGGATGAAAACATTTGATATTGCACGAAAACTTAAGCGTGATCATCATACTGTAAAGAGATGTGTGGCTGATTCTGAGCACAGATGTGTTCGTGCAGATAAAGGCAGAATGAGGAAGGTTTCTGCCAGGCAAGTTCATCAATTAAGAGAGCAGCTGCTAAAAAGGCCTTACAAACCAACAAACAGATATTTGAAGCTGATGGTGCCTCTGGAGTCCCTCGAACCTCAAGGTGTAGGATCCTTCAAAGGCTTGCTGTGGTGCATAAACCTACTATTCGGCCACCCCTAAACAGTGCTCACAAGCAGAAACAGTTGCAGTGGGTCCAAATATACATGAAGACTAATTTTCAAACAGTCTTGTTTACTGATGAGTGCCGAGCAACCCTGGATGGTCCAGATGAATAGAGTAGTGGATGGTTGGTGGATGCCACCATGTCCCAACAAGGCTGCGACATCAGCAAGGAGGTGGAGGAGTCATGTTTTGGGCTGGAATCATTGGGAAACAGCTGGTAGACCCCTTTAAGGTTCCTGAAGGTGTGAAAATGACCTCTGCAATGTATATAGAGTTTCCAACTGAGAACTTTCTTCCATGGTACAAAAAGCAAAAACGTGCCTTTAGGAGCAAAATCATCCTCATGCATGTCAATGCACCATCTCATGCTACAAAGAATACCTCTGTGCCATTGGCTGCTATGGGCATAAAAGGAGATAAACTCATGGTGTGGCCACCATCTTCCCCTGACCTCAACCCTATAGAGGCCCTTAGGAGTATAATCAAGCAAAAGATCTATGAGGGTGGGAGGCAGTTCACATCAAAACAGCAGCTCTGGGAGGCTATTCTGACATCATGCAAAGAAATACAAGCAGAAACTCTCCAGAAACTCAGAATATCAATGGATGCTAGAATTGTGAAGGTGATATCAAAGTAGGGTTCCTATGTTAACATGTAACTTGGCCTGTTAGGATGTTTTAGAGTTAAATAGCTTTTTATTTCAGTGAACGTGACCTGTTAATGCTGCAAATTCAACAAAAGAGCATTTTCAATTCTTTCAAAAATATCAAATGTTTAGAAACTCTACTGTGCCTAATAATTTGGAACAGTGCATTTAGAGTTTTTTTTTAATTTTGAAGATTATACTGTTATCATAGGGAGGTTTCTTCAATAAAATTTGATGTATACTCTAACACAGGGGTCCCCAACCACCGGGCCGCGGACCGGGACCGGGCCGTCAGGGTCCTTGCGCCGGTCCGCGGCGAGCTGCCGGCTTCCCCGCCCCCTGTGTGTCCCCGCCCACCGCGCCCCTCACCTCCTGATGCCGCTCTGAGCCTCAGCCGAGGCCTCTGCCTCAGCTGCATTCATATGCATTAGGAGAGCTGTCGGCCAATCAGCTGCGGCCATGCCCTGCCACACTGTTATTGGCCGACGGCTTCTCTCATACAGCAGCAACTGAGAGGCAGAGATGTGGCTGAAGTTTTTTCATATATCGCGCTATTTCCAAGCGCAGCAGTGATGTGTGTGTCACGTGATGCGCTTGGAAATAGCGCGAGATATGAAAAAACTTCAGCCACGTCTCTGCCTCTCAGCTGCTGCTGTATGAGAGAAGCCGGCAGGAGCGGTGAGCAGCAGAGCATCTGTATGTGGAGTGTGTGTTTCTGCAATGCCTGTGTGTGGGGGGTGGATTGTACTGGGGGCAGCATGTCTGTGTGTGGGGCATTCAGGGGTCAGTGTGTGTGAGGGGTATATACAAGGGGCAATGTGTGTGTGTGTGTGAGGGGCATATACAAGGGGCAATGTGTGTGTGTGTGAGGGGTATATACAAGGGGCAATGTGTGTGTGTGTGTGAGGGGTATATACAAGGGGCAATGTGTGTGTGTGTGAGGGGTATATACAAGGGGCAATGTGTGTGTGTGTGAGGGGTATATACAAGGGGCAATGTGTGTGTGTGGGTGTGTGAGGGGTATATACAAGGGGCAGTGTGTGTGTGTGTGAGGGGGTTATACGAGGGCTGTGTGTGTGTGTGTCAGGGGTATATACAGGGGGCAATGTGTGTGTGTGTGAGGGGGTTATACGGGGGCTGTGTGTGTGTGTGTGTGTCAGGGGTATATACAGGGGGCAGTGTGTGTGTGTGAGGGGGTTATACGGGGGCTGTGTGTGTGTGAGGGGTTATACGGGGGCTGTGTGTGTGTGTGTGGGGTTATACAAGGGGCAATGTCTGTGTGCAGGGGTTATACGGGGGCAATTTGTGTGTGTGCGGGGGTTATACGGGGCAGTGTATGTGTGTGTGCGGGGGTTATATGGGGGCAATGTGTGTGTGCGGGGGTTATAGGGGGGCAATGTGTGTGTGGGGGGAGAATTTATGCTATATGGAGGGATGCGACGCTGCATTATATTATATGGAAGGACATGAGGTTGCATTATACTTTATGGAGGGATGTGAAGCTGCATTGTACTATATGGAGAGCTGTGAGGCTGCATTATATAATGTGGAGGGCTGTGAGGCTGCATTATATAATGTGGAGGGCTGTGACGCTGCATTATACTACCGTATATGAAAATAAGATGTAGCGCATCTTTTGAGGAAACAGGGCAGTAAACTCCACCCCTTCTCCATAGCCCCGCCCCATAAGTTCAAAGCCCCGCCCGCCGGGCCCCGGAAGGACGGTCTTGCATGAAGCCGGTCCCCGGTGCAAAAAAGGTTGGGGACCTCTGCTCTAAAGGTATCATCACACGCCGCAATCTCGCCTGGAAATCTGAAAGGCGATGTGTCGCCCCGGAGCAATCGCCGTGAAATTTCCTCACAGTTGCGGCGTGTGATTGGGCGATTTTGCGGTGATAAATCGCCCTTCGGCCGTCGCCTGATTCCTGAACAGTGCTCAGTAATCAGCCGCAATCAGCAAGGCGATAATTTTGTGTTTTGGCGTGTGACAGGGTGATAGTGATGGAAAGAACGTTTACTGTGATTTCCCGTAGGCGTGCCTCAGCGTGCTGTAGTCCGCGCCCCGTCTGAGATGATTGGTGTGGGCTACTGTGTTCCCATTGGCTGTCAGTTGACACTGCACCATATTTGAAGAGCTGTCCATTCAGCACCACACACTTCTTCAGCTACAATGTCCGCAAACTCATTGCAATTACACGCGTCATTGAATAGCGCAAGCTATGTTGTCCGCGTGTATTAAGTTGCGCTGTGTGGAGTATAGTGCCACACATGACAGCTCAGATGTTGGGCTACACATCGTACATGGGTGCCATGGGCCACGCACTACAATCACCCTACGTGTGTGAATTAGATGACGCAGATGCTCTGTAAAAAGCGCTAACGATCGAGCTACGGCACGCTTGCTGCCCAGAGTCATTAAGTAAGTACTGATGTTCACACATAATTTGTGATATGGCTCTGTACAGGAGCCACAATTGACGACACGAGCATATATTTGTGACAAACTCCGATAGACAATGGCGTCATGTATTAGGCTGCCTTCACACTTGCAGATGCATCTGCAGCGTTTTGCAGATGCATCTGCAAGTATCAGCATGCAGACCGTGGTCCCTATGTTTATAATAGGGCGCACCGCGGTCTGAATGCTCTCATTCATTCCTATATGTGAGCCGTAAGCAGGCGTATGCCTGCTGACAGATCACACTCTCCCGCCCCGCACCTTGGACGCAACATCTCGCGTCCATAGTGCGGGCGGGAGAGTGTGATCTGTAAGCAGGCATACGCCTGCTTACGGCTCACATATAGGAATGAATGAGAGCATTCACACCACGGCCGCGGTCTGCATGCTGATACTTGCAGATGCATCTGCAAAACGCTGCAGATGCATCTGCAAGTGTGAAGCCAGCCTTAGCCAGCCTTCCAGGGCAGGCTGACCAATTGTAACGCTGTTGTGCTGTCCAATGAGCGTGTATGGGGCACGGTGTAAACCACTGTGGCACGCCTATCTCCTCGCCGCGCTGAACATGTACACCCACATTGCCTTTGAGATTGCAGCGTGTGAAGTGGCGATGCAATGAAGCAAGATTGGTTCCACTATAGGTGAGGTGATTTCCGGAGTGACACATCGCCTTAGGTTCAGGGCGCAATTGCGGCGTGTGACGCCGCCATCGGCGATCTGAGGCGGGCACAAAAAACGTGAGCGCTCACGTCATATCGCCTCAGATCTCCAGGCGAGATTGCGGCGTGGGACGATACCTTTAGGCTAAATTCACAAAAGCGTATGAAAAAATTGTCACAGTTTCATCCAGAAAACTTGGATGATTTTTTTCTCACTTGGCATCTGTGAGCAATCTGTTTTTTTTTCAGCAGCAGTTATTAATAATTTAAAGCACCATTTACAGTTTCCTATGTTAAAGCAGTGCAATGTAGCCATAAAATAATGGATGTTATATCATGGCTCTTTTTTGGCATCTCATTTTTTTGCACCCCCAGAGATTTGAATAGGAAAGTCTCATCCGACACACATCCGACACACATCCGACACACAGAAGAAACTAGCATGTGCTGGGATTTTATTACATACAGATGGAAAAAATTGCTCCTCTGCACGGCCCGATTTAATATCATTGTTCTGTATGCAGTCCCGGATATCACTAGCACTGAAAATACTGTTCTGTACACCTACCCTAAAGGTACCTTTACACGCCGCTACAACAGGATGGATACAACCCGCTACAGGCTACGATTGTAGCTTGCGTCGTCAATATTGCCCGTAGTAGCGGCGTGTGAAGACGGTAGGAGACAGCCGGCAGCAGATACATCTGTTTCCGAGCACTGCTCTGAAACAGGTGGCTACAAAGCCGATTGCAGCGAGCTGTATCGGCGTGTAAAGAAGCTACAGAAGGGATGTCTATACACCAGGCGATGTACCTGGTATGTAGCTGGGGCGTGACACAGCCTCCGGGATACCGCGCCCCTTCAGCGATCATTGGAGGAAGCTCCTGCATGACGATTGGTAGTCGCTGCATAGGGAGGCATATTTAAGGAGCTGACCAGTCACACTACACAATTGCTCGAGCGTCATGTATTAATCAGCCTCCTGCGATGCCTGGCCAATCATGGGTTTCTTGCTTTGTCCTATCAGCGTACGGACGTCTCGTAATCCACAATTTTGGCACGCCTATGTGCTGTCCCTTCTGCACCAGGTCCGCCCATATTAGCTGGTTGTAGCGGTGTGTAAATGAGGTAAGGTAAGCTACAGATGGCTACTTGAGACACCCGGCGATGTATCTAGCTGTAGATGTAACGTAGCGTAGCGCACCTTGTGGCGGCGTGTAAAGGTGGTGCGTTTCCCGTTTGTAACCGTTTTGGGCGTGCTCGTGCAGGTGAAGTAGCGGGTTGTATCCATCCTGTTGTAGCGGCGTGTAAAGGTACCTTAAGTCAAACCGCTAGATCCAGGAATAAATGACTAATGGTTCTATTCCTACTCATACTGCAAATATGATTATGGCAAATCCACTGCAGTTTCCGATGTGCTACATGTTGTGTTTTCTGTGTTTTTTTTTTAGCAAATCGCCCCACAATTCACACATTACAGAGGGGAAGTCCGTAAAAATCATTGCCCCACTACAGATTGGAAAAACTGCACTTCATGTCAATTTATGTATAGAAAGTATCCCAATGTTTTAATCAGATTTACTAAATCTCATGTACATTCAGTGTCAGACAGCAGGGGCCCACCAGTAACATTGACTCTGATCAACTACATGCAGATATTACATTCTCAAATTTACTATATGATAATATACTGGGTCATTTGTAAAATGAATTATGATATGCTTTCTTTGTTTGTACATAGTGAAGCAAGTGTATTGTTCTGATCATGTTTGGGGGGTAAGTGATGTACTACTGCGGAGAGGCCCACCAGAGGATTCCCCGGTACTCCTGTGGGCCAGTCCGAGCCTGTGTACATTGCTGCGGATACGAGACTGGAAAATCCATTCTGCAAAACCACAGCAAATATGCAATGTGTGCATCCACACAGGGTATATATAGGGCATTAGACCATTTACAATAAAAATGAATACATATTCAAAAGATTTCTGAAGCTACATTCACTTCTACCATACATGGCCTCCATAATTAAAAAAAACAACCAAAAATGTTTGCCAGTTTGTCTGTTGACGAGTTGGTGCTACTGCTCCCTCTGCTGTCACACAGACGTCATTACATATACACATGTTCCATAATTTTTGCATCCTCATCCTTGGATAAAATCTCCACAACTCCATCTTGTGATATGACAATAGACTTGATCTTCTCGGACAGCTGTCTGTAGTCATTCATAGAACATTCCTCTGCAATTTCTACCCATCCTTCCGGGGTGCAGACAACATCATTGAGGATGACTTGCTCCAATGCAGCTTGATAAAAAATAAAAAGATACATTATATTTGTTTGTAAAGAAACAGATGCTAAATAATGGTAACAAGAATTATATGTCAAAGCTCCAACAAAGGCTGGGGTCACACACACAGATATCTGGGCAGATATTGTTCACAGATCTCTGGTTGCAGTGAAATCATGGACAGATTGCTCCATTTGTACACAGCCACAAAATGGGAACCATGTGTCCATGATTTCACTGCAACCAGAGATCTGTGAACAATATCTGCCCAGATATCTGTGTGTGTGACCCCAGCCTAAGCAAGATGAAACATCCTTTGCAATCATTCACATGTTAGTGTAAGAGGCTGCGCAGTGATCATCACCAACGCCAGGTTATCAATTTATTCAATCATTTCTAAAAGGAATAAGGAACGGCACCATACAGGATTATAAGAAAGATGAAGCAGAATCCTTATCTACAAAACAACCTGCATTCAGCCAGGTGTTATATACTGTAAGACCGGGTCATCAGCACAAAGGGTTCCAATGGTGATTCATTTATTTTCGTGTTTTTCATTATATCATGTTCACCTTTTTAAAGTTACCCTAAGGCTGCCTTCACATTTGCGTTTGGAGCGCAGCGCACCAAACGCAGCTAAACGCTTGCGCACAAGCGTTCCTATGTTTAACATGGGAACGCATGTGCCTGCGTATGGCTGCGTTTGGCCGCATTTGCGTTTGTATGCGCATAATTTATGCGCCCTCTGACCGCGCTCCAAACGCAGCATGCAGCATTTTTTTGTGCGTTCGCGCGTGCTTGTTCTATCCGCAAGCGCCCGCAAGCACACAAAAAATGCATTGATCTCAATGGATCTGCAGTGTCCTCTGCATGACACCGCAGGAGAACGCTGCGGATCTCATTGAAATCTCTCCTGGTGGCCGCCGGTGATCACTGGCGGCCACCGGGAGATCATGCAGAGCAGCCGCTGATCTCCTGCCGGTGTCAGCGGGGAGATACAGCTAATCTGACAGCTGTTTAAATCTCCTGCGCTGACACCGAATAGGGTGATGTTGGCGCGGGAGATTTGAAGCAGCGATCAGCTGTTTCTTATCTCCCACGCTGATATCACCCTATCCGGTGTCAGCGCGGGAGATTTAAACAGCTGTCAGATCAGCTGTATCTCCCCGCTGACACCGGCGGGAGATCAGCTGTGCCGGGAGAGGAGATCTCTGCCGCTGATCTCCTCCTCCCGGCCACCCCCAGAGGCAGCTGAATGGCTGGTGGGGCACCATAGTAATGTGAACGCATGCAGAGATTCTCTGCTGCGTTCACATTATTATGGGCTGCTTTTGCCTGCGTTTGTGTCTGCATGCCCTCTGCATGCAGACACAAACGCAAGTATGAAGGCAGCCTTAGGGTGCCTTCACATTTGCGTATGGGAACGCAGCGTATGCTGCGTTCCCATACGCAGTCAAGCGCATGCGCACTGCGTTCCTATGTTTAACAAAGGAACGCATAGTGCCTGCGTTTGGCAGCGTTTGCTGCATTCGGGTGCGGATGCGGAAGATATCTGCTCCCTCCAGGGTCCCCCATCCGCACCCGGGACGCAGCATGTTGCATTTTTTGTGCGCTCGGGGACCTTGGAAAATCAGGAAGCTTCCCCAAGCGCACAAACCATGCATTGGCGTCAGTGGGTCCGCAGTGTTCTGCACTTGACAGCGCAGGAGAACGCTGCGTACCCATTGAAATCTCTCCCGGTGGCCGCCGGTAATGTCACAGGAGATCACCGACGGCCACCGGGAGATCAGCTGATCCTCTGATGATCTCCTCCTCCCCGCTGCCGGTAATCTCATAGCGGTGTCGGTGGGGAGAAACAGCTGATGTGACAGCTGTTTGAATCTTCCCGTGCCGACATCTCCTCTCGGTGTCGGCCCGGGAGATTCAAACAGCTGTCACATCAGCTGTTTAACCCCGCTGACATGTCCCGGAGCTTACCAGCGGCGGGGAGGAGGAGATAACCGCCGCTGATCTCCGCCTCCGGCCCGCCCCCGGACACCGCCGACTGGCTGCCCGGGCTGCACAGTGATGTGTCTGCAGGCGGACATTCTCCGCTGTGGACACATCAAATGACACTGCTTTTCACTGCGTTTGTGTCTGCATGCCATCAGCATGCAGACACAAACGCAAATGTGAAGGTAGCCTAAGGCTTACTTGGTTTCGCCCATGTCTTTGTGTTCTTTGTGATTCATTACTGAGGTGCTTTTAGTTTCCCAACATTTTGCCTAATTCATCATTTGTGACTTTTTTGAAATGTTGCAAAATGTTTCTACAATCGCACAAACACCCTGGTGGAGAACAACATTTGTCTACTTTGTTTTGTGCACTCATTTTGATGAAATTGGTGAAACATACACTGAAGCCCAAAAAAAGAAGAGACAGAAAATAACTTTGACCCAAAAAAATAATAAATTGGATATTTATGCCTAATTTACTTGCATCATTTCAAACCACTGATAAACTCAGATAAATAAAAAAAAAGTCAGATTTAGGTTGAATTTAGATGTCCGCAAAACATAGTGTATGGGTGTCATGTTGGCGGCAGAAGATCTGTAGGCAATCAGTGCAGTGCGGTCCGTTCATGGCCCGTGTTTAGCGGATGCCTAATTGTGACCTTATTCACATTGTTAGGTTAGAAGAGGTAATGTGTTTATAATCTGCATTTGGAAAAGATCTGAAATAATATATGTAATATAAGATGGCTGAGCACACCTGAATCAATATAGATACTCAGCCCAATGCTGTTTGCAAGGAACTTTCCTTTAAGTGTATGTGCTCACTGTCTGGATCTGGAGGAGATGCGTCTTGGACGCAGCAGCTCTGGACCTGAGGGAATCCTTGTGTGACCGCAGTCGCTCTGTACTCACCATCTACGGTGGGTACAGGTCAGCTTCTCCTTGGGTGCACCCGATTGCAGCCGCTTCCAACTATGCAGCATGAAATGAACATGCTGCGGAGCAGCGGAATGCCGGCAATATGCACCGCAGCTGAAAGGATGCTGCTGTCAGGAGCAGCATAGTGAGCATAGGATTTCTACAAATCCCATCAACTATGCTTCTACTGTACAATGCAGCGTCTTGGATGCAGTGGTAAGATGATGTGTGCAAAATGCTGAGTTTATTTATCATGAGCACACAGCTTAAGGCTTGTGGTCAGGTGTTTTAAATCACAATCCCACTCATGGTGCTCTGCTATAAGGCATAGTCCACAAACATCAGGAAAAATTTAGTGAAAAAATAGCGGCCCTCACTAGGATGTGTAAAACTTTCTTCTTTATGGGATCATTTAAAACCACACTGGTGGTGGCCGGACGAGGAATGTCATAGCAGTAGCACAGCTTTGTCCCACTATGATATTCCTCGTCTTGCTGCTTGTGTATCCTTGGTTTTAAATTATCCAATAAAGGAGAAGGTTTTACACATCCCAGTGAGTGCCGTTATTTTGTCACCTAATTTTTCTTGATTAAAAAGATCTGAAACCCTCTCCTGTCTGCATTCTCCGCCTTCAGTCAGCTCTCTTGTGGGGCATAATGCCGCTTACCTTCTCCACACTGGTATATGCTCTCCAGCAGCTGAAATCCATATTCCTTGTGATCAGTGCAGAGTAGGGACAGCACCGCCTGCCCAACAGACAGCGCTGCCGGTTTACCATTCCACTCTTTGGTCAGTCCATTAATAAGTTCTGCAGTGGGACATTTCTTAAGCAAGAACAAGTAGTCATCTGTATGGAAACAAGAGCAGGACAGTATAGATATGTGAGGTAACACTGAAGTAATGAGTGACAGTAACTAAGTATAGTATGTGTATCTTGTATAGATCTGGCCTAAAATAATCCAAACGTCATGGACAATATTACTCATGCTGAGCAAAGGAGGCGAATACATTTTGCAGAAAAAAGAATATTGACTTTTGACATCTTGGGTTTTAATACAGAGAAAGTGTGGTTTGGTTTTGAGTAATTAAAGGGAATCTGTCAGGTGATTTTCTAGTACAGTTCTAATGTTATCTCTAAATAGGGCTTCAGCAGCCCTTTCAGGATCAGTAAGTCCCCTGTTATCATGCTGTAAGCTCTGGAGAATTCAGTGACGCTTGTGGGCTAGTCAACTGTATGCAAATACAATTTACATATTCCCTGCTCCCACCTCTCAGTGCATTCACTATCACTGATGAGAGGTGGGACTCAGGAGGGAGTATGGGTGGAGGCAGCAGTGCAAATTCAGTTCACATTGACTATCACTGATGCCAGCACTGAGAGATGAGAAGGGGGAGCAGGATATACGCAGTTTTCATGTACATACATTTGACTATTTACTATGTCACACTCAATTCTCCGGAGCTTACAACAAGATAAGAGGAGAAGGTACAGCAATAAAACTTACTGATCATGAAAGGTCTACATAAGCCCTATTAAAGATAACATTAGTAATGTACTAGAAAATCTCCTGACAGATTCCTTTTAAGGGTTTTTCTGGATGCATTACTACAAGAGATTCTTCTGTGTAAAAAATATCAAAATTTGATTGGTATCTTTCAATCATTTGAAAAGTTTTGAAAAACTTTTTTTATGTCATTTAGCGGCTGCTGCTTATTGGTGGGATCTGGATCATCAGTCCTTTTAAAATACCACTCTGAAGTGCACAGGCACAGGGTAGTATGGCCCTAGACTCAATAGGATAAGTACATAATTTGCACAGTACAAGGACATGTGAACAACCCAACAGTCTATCAGGGAAAAAAAGGATAAAATATGTGTTAAAAATGGGTGTCTGCATGAGGCCTCAGGCATGGTTTACATGCTTAGTAATGTGGTAACACTTAGCGGCTGCTCTGTATATCAAATCCCTCATTACAGTTTTTGGGCCAACAATGTCTATATCAAAAGATGTTATACACTGTCAAGGGGAATGATGGACGGATGAATATCTTGAGGGAAATATACAGAACTACAGTAGTTCTTTATAAAATAACTAGCTGTGAGCCCGATGCAAATGCATCGGGTGTCTAGAATATTTTTTTTTTTTTTTTTTTGATTTTCAAATAATAATCCAATATAGTAGATAGAAATTTTTTATTTTATTATTTATTTTGTTTTGTTTTTTTACTATTTTTATTATTATTAAATGTATTTATTATTTGTTATTTTAAGAAAATTTATTTGTATTAAAATTATTTTATTTTATTTAAAAACCGCATCTGCGGCGCGGTTGCGGTAATCCCCATAGAAAGTATAGGGGGACCTGCCGCAAGTCCCCCTATACTTTCTATGGGGATTACCGCAACCGCGCCGCAAGTGCTCGCACTCAGCCAGCGACTCGCAATGCGGCGCGGTTGCGGTAATCCTTATGGGGATTACCGCAACCGCGCCGCAAGTGCTCGCACTCAGCCAGCGACTCGCTGCCGCACCTGCCGCAAGTCCCCCTATACTTTCTATGGGGATTACCGCAACCGCGCCGCAAGTGTAGCGACTCGCAATGGCCTCGCGGCCATTGCTCGCGCTACACAGCGACTCGCAATAGATCCCCATTGAAAGTATAGGGGGAGTTGCGGCAGATGCGGCAGCTGAGGTAGCGACTCGCAATGGCCTCGCGGCCATTGCTCGCGCTACCTCAGCGGTAAATCGCTAACTTTGTAGCCGGGCCTCTGGTTCTATTTTCGGCCAGCGACTCGCAATGGCCGCTTCGCGGCCATTGCTCGCGCGTGGTGACGTCACAGCGTGACATAGCCACGGCGTTTTCGGGGTCCGACACGATTTTGCCTACGGCAATTATATAGTAGATATATTCCATTAAGAACATAGGTTGATCATTTGCTTTTCTATTTTTTTTCTCCTCTGTAATTCAGCAATTCTGATTAAAATTAAAACACAAAAAATAAAAAATACCTCCTTACCTAATAAAAAGCGTTTGCTGTGATGAGTGTAGTCTAGAGCCCCTTGGATCTGACCTTGCACACACATGCACAGAGCAGCCTTCCGGAGACAAGCACATTTTCGGTAGATTAGCTGAGCCAATGCCAGGCATGTGACCTTGTGGTATGGCTGTCTCTCTCCATAATCCCAAATTATATCCCCTAGAGCTTCAGAGAATGTTATCCTGAAACAGAGGGTGAAACACAATGATTTCTGGAAATCATGGTAATTAGGGATAAGCCGTTACTGTCTAGTGTAAAGCTGAATTTAACCCATTTACCCTAAACAATAATAAATGTCTAATATATGGTAAGTGTCTTGGCTGTAAAAGGCCGCACTGTCATTGCTGGGGGAAATGTCTGACTCTCAAAAAAGGACTTCTGGTTGTATAATTGGGGTGTTGAATAACCAACTCTCTATGTCAGGGGTGGGGAATCTTTTTGGATATTTACAGCATCCTCTGGAGGCCGAACAAAATCGTCACCTTGTAATTATCCTGCTAGATTTGGTTAAACATTTAATTATCTCACCCCTAATGCGATGGCCGGATCCGCTTCTCTTTTGGGCGTTCGGTGATGTTCGGTGCTATTGATGATGCTTCTTGCACCTGCTTTTCCACATTGCATCAGTCTGGAGGGGTCGACTCTTTGCAATTAATTTGGAAAACAACTCGCAGCTGGACTTTCTGAACACAGATGTACATTACACTACGTCTCCTCATAGTGGGACATTCAACAATGCTCACATGAGGTTTGCAGAACTGAAGCAGTGGAAAGTCTGAAGAATATACAACCCATAGGAGATGCTGTGGCTGTGTCATATACATCACATAGAAAACACTAATGCAGCAGTATATACACTGTGTGCAGAATTCTTAGGCAAATGAGTATTTTGATTACATGATACTTTTTATACATGTTGTCCTACTCCAAGCTGTATAGGCTTGAGAGCCAACTACCAATTAAGTAAATCAGATGATGTGCATCTCTGTAATGAGGAGGGGTGTGGTGTAATGACATCAACGCCCTATACAAGGTGTGCTTAATTATTAGGCAAATGCCTTTTCTTAGGCAAAATGGGTCAGAAGAGAGATTTGACGGACTCTGAAAAGTCCAAAATTGTGAGATGTTTTACAGAGGGATGCAGCAGTCTTGAAATTGCCAAACCTTTGAAGCGTGATCACCAAACAATCAAGCATTTCATGGCAAATACCCAACAGGGTCGCAAAAAGCGTGTTGGGCAAAAAAGGCACAAAATAACTGCCCATGAAATGAGGAAAATCAAGCGTGAAGCTGCCAAGATGCCATTTGCCACCAATTTTGCCATATTCCAGAGCTGCAACATTACTGGAGTATCAAAAAGCACAAGGTGTGCTATACTCAGGGACATGGCCAAGGTAAGGAAGGCTGAAAAACAACCACCTTTGAACAAGAAGCATAAGATAAAACGTCAAGACTGGCCCAAGAAATATCTTAAGACTGATTGTTCAGAGGTATTATGGACTGATGAAATGAGAGTGACTCTTGATGGGCCAGAGGCTGGATCAGTAAAGGGCAGAGAGCTCCACTCCGACTCAGATGCCAGCAAGGTGGAGGTGGGGTACTGGTATGGGCTTGTATCATCAGAGATGAACTTGTGGGACCTTTTCGGGTTGAGGATGGAGTGAAGCGCAACTCTCAGACCTACTGCCAGTTTCTGGAAGACAACTTCTTCAAGCAGTGGTACAGGAAGAAGTCGGTATCGTTCAAGCAAATCATGATTTTCATGCAGGACAATGCTCCATCACATGCATCCAACTATTCCACAGTGTGGCTGGCCAGTAAAGGTCTAAAAGAAGAAAAAATAATGACATGGCCCCTTGTTCACCTGATCTCAACCCCATAGAGAACCTGTGGTCCCTCCTAAAATGTGAGATCTACAGAAAGGGAAAACAGTACACCCCTCGGAACAGTGTCTGGGAGTCTGTGGTGGCTGCTGCACGCAATGTTGATCGTAAACAGATCAAGCAACTGACATAATCTATGGATGGAAGGCTGTTGAGTGTCATCATAAAGAAAGGTGGCTATGTAGGTCACTTATTTTTTTGGGTTTTGTTTTTCCATGTCAGAAATGTTTATTTCTAAATTTTGTGCAGTTATATTGGTTTACCTGGTGAAAATAAACAGGTGAGATGGGAATATATTTGGTTTTTATTAAGTTGTCTAATAATTCTGCACAGTAATAGTTACCTGCACAAACAGATATCCTCCTAAGATAGCCAAATCTAGAAAAAAAAACACTCCAACTTCCAAAAATATTAAGCTTTGATATTTATGAGTCTTTTAGGTTGATGGAGAACATAGTTGTTGATCAATAATAAAAATAATCCTCTAAAATACAACTTGCCTAATAATTCTGCACACAGTGTACATCACATAGGGGACTGCATATACTGCAGTCTTGGTGTCTATGTGATGCATATACAGCGGTCTGTGTCTCCTATTTGATGTATATACAGCAATTGTCTCCTATATGATGTATATACAGCAGTCTGTTTCCTATGTGATGTATATACAGTGATAGTAGTGTATCCTATATGATGTATATACAGCAATAATAGTGTCTCCTATGTGATGTATGTGACAAGAAGCTGGAAGAGAAAATGGCGCTACATAGGGTATTACTCGTGACACATATCATATAAAGATAGGTCGAAATTACTCACCTTGTATGGTTGTAAGAGTCACAACCACTTTATCAGCCTGTAATATTGTCTTGATATCCCAATGATGATGGTTTGCAGCAGTCTTCCACAGAATTAAGTGTAACCTTCTAAAAGAAAAAATGTAAATGTGACCGCAATACAATCCAATTAATAAAAAACTGGTGATAAAGATTGATGATTGTGGTTTTATTTTCTACGTGTTTCAGGGCGCTCTGGCCCCTTCCTCAGGAAAAATCACAGGTGTGCCAAATGGTACATCTGTAATTTGAGGAAGAGGCAGAGTGCTCTGAAACACGTAGAAAATAAAACCACAATTATTAATCTTTATCACTAGTTTTTTATTACTTGGATGATAGCGCAGTCGCATTTCCATCTTTTCCATCTTACAAGGTTAAACATATGTGACATATGCAGCCCCAGCATCATGAGATGTACGGTATATACTTTAGATTTCCACTGAGTCCTATAAATGTGACATGAGCAGCGATTAATTTCCCTCTGTGAGGAAACATGTAGTATGTTAGGCTGCCTTCACACTTGCGGACCCCTCCGCAGCGTCCTGCGGATGTGATCCGCAAGCTGACTGCAGCCACCGCCAGCCCCTATGTTTATAATGAGAGTGCACGGTCATGAGCAGACCTGCGCAGCACCGTGCGTTCTCATTATAAACATAGGGGCTGCGGTCAGCTTGCGGATCTCCTCCGCAGGATGCGACGGAGGGTCCGCGAGTGTGAAGCCGGCCTTATAAATCTGTGTTCAGAACTTACTGTTGCGAGTTCTTTTCAAAATTCATCACAAAGAGTCGACTGTTTGAGACCGACACAAATCTGGTAAAGCCTCTGCCAGTAGTATAATCAATACATCACATCTCTAGTTTGGCTTATTTTTATGTGCCTATTTGGCATGTTTGGTGAATGTTGCTGCATTTAACACCTTTTTTGCCAAGTCACACTTAAAACTGGATTTGTCTGCTATTTTGAAGGCACACACGATGATTATATTGATGATTGGAGTCAATATGCTAGGACTGATGGAAAAAATATCATGGATTAGTACTGTGGCGCCCCGCAACGAGTGCGTCACAAGAGGGTATTGCAGCCATAAATGCAGCCGCAATATTCTCTGACGCGTGTGACATCTTACCTGCGATAATTCCACATCGCTCAGGCGATTAATAATTTGTGACGCATGAGCGATATTGCGGGCGACATTGACACGTGTGACAGGCCCTTTAGTCTAGTGAGAAGAAAGGAGAAGGATCTAGAACTTGACCTGAGCAGTCTAGAACTTGGAGAGGAGCGGGGGCTCCGCACCCCGTGCAGCCCCCGGGCCGTCACCGGTCGGGTGTCAGCACCTGAGGCCTTAACTACCGGAAATGGGCATCGTAACCACGGGTTCCCAAAAGACTCCCGTGCCCACAACTTCACAGCCGGTTCACTGGTACCGAAGCTGGCAGCAGTTCACCTCTGCTACGCGAACCAGAAGCGTGGAGGAGCAGCTTCACAGGAGCACCCCACCACCAGCCAACTTCCAGTCGTCTAACCAGCGGTGTACCCACTGAGGGATCCAAGGCTCCCCAAAACATCCACAACGTACATCTATGGTAAGGGCATTGAAGCAGCCTCCCCGTACCCGATCTGGTATTCCTGGGCGACACTGGCAACCACTTAGTTAGAATGGAGGAACACTGCGGATTTCTAAGGGACACTATCACTGCTGAGTCCACCCGGTCCACTACCCGTAAACTGTATACCATGTACTGCCTGCTGGTTACAGTAAAGACCCGTTGCAGAGACTTTCTGTGTCCGTGCTTCCTTATGAACCGTCCGTCCGCACTACAAGGTAACCGCAGCTGCCGCACAACATCTTAAGCAGCTCCAGCCTCCGGGGATCACCGCTCAGCCTGTGGGGAGCATAACATCTTGCTGCTGTCCATCCCCCGGAGGTTCCGCAGCGTCGGTAACGATTACCGAAACTACTCATAGGTGGCGTCACAAATAAATTAAAAACCCCTTTAATCTGTTCCACCAAGACGTCTTCAAACCCTTTTTGATCTGCACTACACCGGGCCCCACTACCGGCAGGCGCGGCCCACCCGTGACAAGGAGGAAGGAAGCATCGCCTGTCTAAACCGGAGTCCCGGCCACGGTGAGTCAGTACGGTCTGTTATATAGTCCAGAATGGTGAACACAGTAGAAGGCAGCTGCTCCACCAATCTGCAGTGCGGACGAGCACACAGCTAATTATATCTGAGGACGTGACTCGCTGGATATTTATATTCCTGACCCTAGTCTTAAACATACTACACACCTGCCTTCTGACAGAAATATGACTTACTTTTGATGAGTTACCCAGTGTACAATCAGCTCCATCGTATCATAGGAGACAGCACACTTAATAGCTTCCAGTGTGAGAGCGGCACTAACAGGATGCTTGGCGGAGTTGCTTGATTCCATAAGAGCCTCAAAAAACATCATTAAAGGTGACAAATCGTCCTTACCAACGACAACAGCTGAAAATGAAAGGAAATATTATCATATTAATTGCATGCTCAAGCTCAATAATCCGGATATCTTCAAACTATAACAGAACAACTTTGTTGCCAAAAAGCATTTTCACTATTTTACTTTTTTGAGCTCCGTGTACAAAGCAGCCAGTCACTAGGTCATATATGCAAGATTGTTGATATTCCAGGGGCGGACTGGCCCAGGTGGCAGGAGCAGCCGTGCAGGAGCGGGAGACGGGACGCAGCAGGCGGGGAGGCTGACAGTGACTTGTGACCCAGCGGCAGCAGCAAGCAGGCAGGTGAAGCAGCGCTAAGCAACCCAACTCCCCCCCCCCCCCTCAGTCCTCACTTGGCTGGAGGCAGTGGACTGCCACCCAGGGCAAAATCTGCCAGCCCCTGTGATATTCTATACATTGGGTACAGAATGTATTTAGACCCCTTTAAATTTTTCACTCTTTGTTTCATTCCAGCCATTTGGTAAATTGAAAAAAAGGAGATTTTTGTGTAAATCCTTTTCTCTGAGCCTCTAATTGGGGGGGACACAAGACCATGGGTTTTATGCTGCTGTCCACTAGGAGACGACACTAAGCCAAGTCTGAAGATATACAGAAAGAGCTCCTCCCCTGCAGTATATACACCCTGGCTAGTGCATACCTAACCGGTTTTGTGCCAAGCAGTAGGAGATACATGTAAAGGCCTGAAAAAGGCAACCAACAAGAAAACTCAATGAACCATAGAAAGAAACATGGAAACTATGGCCCGACAGGGCAACAGGGCGGGTGTTGTGTCCCCCAATTAGAGGTTCAGAGGAAAGGATTTTACAGTGAGCACACAAAAATCTCATTTTCTCCATCGCCTCATTGGGGGACACAGGACCGTGGGACGTCCTAAAGCAGTCCCTGGGTGGGTACAGAAACACTAGAAGGGCTGTCAAGACACCCCCTCTACATGTGGGCTACCGCCGCCTGTAGGACTGACATCAGCGGTCAGTACTTCCCAGCGCACTGGCAGGAAGGATCTCCCCTGAGAGAGAGACTTGTCCTTCAACCACCAGTGGAGAGATTGTCTGGTCATAGCAGAGAGACGAAAAACCTTTTTCAGAGTGTATGGATTCCTGTCCCAGGCCCTGAGTAGAGCCCTTTGGAGAGGTCGGAGATGGAATTGGGCAAAGGGTACTGCCTCCATTGCCGCCACCATCTTGCCAAGGATTCTCATCCTGAATCGGAGGGAGTGAGGGGACGGGCGAAGGAGGGAACTTACTCCTTGTCGTAGAGCACGGGATTTGTCCCAAGGGAGAATCACCAAGCTGCGGTAGGTGTTGAAGGTCATCCCCAGGAAGGTAAGTAATTGACTTGGAACTGGGGAAGATTTTTGCAGATTCACTAGCCATCCTAGTCGTCTGAGGGTATCCACAATAATATGTCCTCACAAGTGCGGAAGGAAGGCGCCTTGTGAGGTCGTCCAAATAAGGGAGAATTACTATACCTCGGGAGTGAAGAATGGTCATGACGGCTGCCATGACCTTGGTGAACAATCTTGGAGCCTTGGCGAGCCCGAATGGCAGAGCGACAAACTGAAATTGGTTGTCATTGATGGCAAAACTTAGGAATTTTTGGTGACCTCGGGCAATTGGAATGTGCAGGTACGCATCCTGGATATCTATGGATGCGAGGAACTCTCCTTCCTCCATAGACGTAATGCGGACAAACTTGTTGAGGTGTTTTAAGTCCAGGATGGGTCGTACGGATCCGTCTTTTTTGGAGACCACGAATAGATTTGAATAGAAACCGTTGAACCATCCGTGCTCTGGAACAGGGACGATGACTCCTCTGTGAAGTAGCGAATCTATAGCCTTGAGAAAGGCCAGGGCTCTTGACGGAGATCGGGGGAAAAGTGACGGGAAGAAACGTCTTGGAAGTAGGGAAGTAAACTCTATCTTGTAACCGGAAGACACCAACTCTCTGATCCAGTTGTCTTGTGTGGTATCGAGCCAGACGTGCTGAAAAAGGGAAAGTCGGACACCTACCTGAGAGGTGTCTTCTGCGGGGAACATGGAGTCAGGACCTATGGGACCTGGAACCCTTGGTCTTGGGCTGCCGTGATGTGGACTGCCAGGTGGAGTATGGCTTTTGTGAAGATGATGGGCCCTTATCTCTTCTTGGTTAATGGTTGCCGGCATGAGACGGCCGAGACGTCAACCAGCCAAACGAGGTCCAAAAGGAGCGGAAGCGTGTTTGTTGCAGGGAAACGTCTCAGTCTATGCTGGGGAAGAGAGGTACTCTTACCACCTGTAGCATCCGATATTAATTTGTCCAGTTTCTCTCCGAAGAGATGGCCACTAAGGTATGGGAGACTAGTGAGCGACTTCTTAGAGGCAGAATCTGCCTTCCACTCACGGAGCCAGAGTGCCCTGCGGGTGGTGATAGCATTGGATGCGGCAAGTGTGGAGCAGTTCACCGTGTCAAGGCATGCATGCATAAGGTATTCCCCAACAACGGATATTTGGGCTGCTAGGTCCAATAGCTCGGGGGAAGCGCAGAGCAGAGCAGCACGTAGAGTGCTCGCCCAAGTCATTGTTGCCTTGGCCACCCAGACAGACGCAAATGAAGGGGATAGGGAGGACCCTATTGCCTCAAACACTGAACGAGCAAGTTGTTCAATCTGACGGTAGGTTTCATCCTTAATGGAAGAACCGTCTGGCAGAGAGAGTAAGGTTTTGGTGGAAAGACGGGAGATTGGGCGGTCCACCTGTGGGGATTCCGCCCAGTCCTGTGTTAGAGCCTGAGGAAAAGGGTAATGGGTATCCATAGCTTTGCGGTTACCGAACCTTTTATCCAAGTGGGTTCTATGCTTCTGTAGAATCTCCTGGAATTCTGGGTGGTCAGAAAAAAATTTGTTTGAGCGTTTTAGCCACTTAAACGAGATGGTATGGTCTGGTGTTTCAGAGGGGGGATCCTGTACATCAAGCGATTGATTAACCGCCATGATGAGATCCTGAATCATGGCAGGTGTGTCCCAGGCATCTTGATCTAGAGAGGTGTCCGGGTCAGGATCAGAGTCAAGGTCATAAAACCTGTCTCCTGAGTGAGAGCGGCAATGGCTGTCTTTGTAAGTTGATGCATGAGAGCTTTGTGACGAAGTGGGAGATACACTTCTATGAGATCTCTTACGTGCTGATTCTGAGGCTAACTGGAGGGCACCATGATCACTAGACCTAGGTAGTGCAGAGTGCTGTTCTGTGGTATCGTCCAGAACGGACTGGGTTGAGGTGCAGGATGGTTCTGCAGAGCCTGAATTAAGGTAGATGAAAGCTCCTTAATGGATTGAGACTTAGATTGTGAGAGGGCAACAGCCCAGTCAGGAGTATTAGAAGTGCCGGCCATAGCATTAGAAGAGATGGCCAAGGTAAGGTCAGTAGGGGCCTCCTGGGCTACATTGGGGCCACAGTTTGTGCAGTGCGGTATGGTATGCCCATTAGATTGGGGAGCCTTGCAGACTGTGCAAGATGCATAATAAGTAGTGAGCTTCTTAGCAATTCTCCTATGGTTCCTTGAGCTGCTCATGGTAGCTTATGGACCTGCTGCAGTGTATGCAGTACTGCCAAATGTGTGTATATATATATATATACACTTTTGGGGAGTATACAGAAGAAGAGCCCAGCAAAGACTGCAGAGCTCCTTACTGCCAGTTGAGCTGAGTGGCTACAGACCCGGGTCCTGCGTCCCCTTGCCTCTGAGTCCGCTGTCGCTGTGAAGACAGATGGCCGCTGGCAGTGTGGAGATCTCCTGGAGCAAGGAGACTAGGAGCAGGCCCCAGTGAAGAGCGGGATAGAGTCTCGCGAGACGCGCCCAGGCAGGCCAGCCACGCCTCTCCGATGATGCTGGCATAACGTCCAGAGGAGGCGGGCGGAGCGGCACTGTGTAGGCCGAAACCGGGCCTCAATTAGTTTGCGGCTGCCGGAAACGTGACGGCGCGGAGTTCCAAAAAAGACACGGTGGGCCCAGAAAAAAGGGTGGCGGAGTTACAAGGCCGCTATTGAGGCCCTAGGTAGGCCGGTGGCTATGGACCTTCTTAACTGCAGATCATCCCTATTGATCACCCGTTTGTGCATTTTATTGCAATGTTGCAGTGACCAAAAAAACATAATTTTGGGGATTAATTTATTTTATATTTTGATATATCGGGCATTTCTGAACGCAACAATACCAAATTGTGTATTTTCTAAATAGTTTTTTAAATGGTTTTATTTACAATTTAAAAACTTTTTTTAAATTCTTTTTTCTTTATTTTACTTTGTCCTGTAGGGAGGCTTAACGCTGCACTGACCGATTGCTTCTTCTGTGTACAGATGAGCTGCTGTACATCTGAATACACGAGAAATCATCACTTTCTGCCGGCGACGGAGCTCAGGACTTGCCGGCAGAAAGTGGTTGCAGACAGCTTCCTGGGTCATCACAGGACCCTGGGCTGTCAAGGTAACAGTGGAGGTCCCATGATCAGATCACAGGACCTCTGATGCCAGAGGGGAACAGTGTGAACCACGCTGAGATGTGTGGGGGAAAATGCAAGCTCAGCACGTGAACTCGCATCAGGGGTAGGGACACAACCAAGAGAGAATATATACTCCCTTGGTTGTTAAGATTTTTAAAAACCAACGCAACAGCAACCTCAACATGTCTATACAAACAAGTGACTTTAGGAGTGAGTATACATTACAGAGAAAAAATACAGTAAGGCGTATTTTTTGCATGTATGCTGCGCTATTAAGCGCGGCACTTTTTTGCGCTGGGTTAATGCTGTGAACGCAGCTCCGTTCACATGTTTCACTGTTGGGATTCTATTGGACAGGTGATGGGCAGTGCCTGGTTTTCTCCACACATGCCGCTTAGACTTATCACTAAAAAGTTCTATGCTTGTCTCATCAGACTAGAGAATTTTATTTCTCATAGTCTGGGAGTATTTCAAGTGTTTTTTTGCAAACTCCATGCCGGCTTTCATATGTCTTGCACTGAGGAGACACTTCCGTTGGGCCACTCTGCAATAAAGACCTGACTAGTGGAGGGCTGCAGTGATGATAGTTGACTTTGTGGAACTTTCTCCCATCTCCCTACTGCATCTCTGGAGCTCAGCCACAGTGATCTTGGGGTTCTTCTTTACCTCTCTCACCAAGACTCTTCTCCCACGATTGCTCAGTTTGGCTGGACGGCCAGGTCTAGGAAGACTTCTGGTTGTCCCACACCTCTGCCATTTAAGGATTATGGAAGCCACTGTGCTCTTAGGAACCTTGAGTACTGCAGAAATTGTTTTGTAACCTTGGCTAGATTTGTGCCTTGCCACAATTCTGTCTCTGAGCTCCTTGGGCAAGTCCTTTGACCTCATGATTCTCATTTAGTCTGACATGCACTGTGAGCTCTGAGGTCTTATATAGACAGGTGTGTGCCTTTCCAAATCAAATCCTATCAGTTTGATTAAACACAGCTGGACTCCAATGAAGGGCTAGAACCATCTCTAGGAGGATCACAAGGAAATGGACAGCATGCAACTTAAATATGAGTGTCTAAGCAAAGGGTCTGAATACTTATGATCATGTGATATTTCAGTTTTCTTTTTTAATACATTTGCACAAATATCTACATTTCTGTTTTTTTCCATCAAGATGGGGTGCAGAGTGTACATTAATGAGAAACAAAATGAACTTTTTTGAATTTACTAAATGGCTGCAATGAAACAAAGAGTGAAAAATGTAAAGGGGTCTGAATACTTTCTGTACCCCACTCTATATCCAACTGGTCTGTGATGCACAAAAATGTGATTATTGCATTAGCGATTACCCAAATAGTATAGTACCCTAATGGTATAGTGCCCTGTGTGTACATACCCTAATGGTATAGTGTCTTGTGTATACATACCCTAATGGTATAGTGCACTGTGTGCACATACGCTAATAGTATACTACCCTGTGTGCACGTAGCCTAATGGTATACTGCCCTGTGTGCACGTACCTTAATAGTATACTGCCCTGTGTGCACGTACCCTAATATTATACTACCCTGTGTGCCCATACCCTTATATTATACTGCCCTGTGTGTACATACCCAATAGTATACTGCCCTGTGTGCACTTACCTAATAGTATACTACCCTGTGTGCACTTACCCAATAGTATACTGCCCTGTGTGCACTTACTCTAATAGTATACTGCCCTGTGTGCACATAGTCTAATGGTATAGTGCTCTGTGTACACACACCCTAATGGTATATTGCTTTGTGTGTACCCTATTAGTATAGTGCTCTGTGTGCACATACTCTAATAGTATAGTTCCTGGGCACAAAATGGGCATAAAGATGGAGGTAAGTGTGGCCAATGCAATGACTGTGTCGTAGTTGGTGTGTTTATGGCACCCAGACCACCAAATTAGCCTACTATGTAAGTGTCTTCCTTCTGTGCCAAAGCATGGAGTCAAAACCAAGGTAGGAGGAGAATGGTAGATGTTTTAAGTCATTGCCTAAGACAATAAAAAAATGTCATTGTCTCTCTCATTTTAAAAATACAGGATAAAATAAGATTTGTGTAAACTGATTTATCACTTGGGACACCAGTCTTCGAGAGTAATGTGCACCATATGTCTGTTGGGGTATATGGATCCAGCTACTGAACACTGGGCTCTGGGGATCACAGACTCACTTGCATTTCAGGAGTTGCAGCATCTGCTATATTTCTTGCAGTTTCATTACACATCAGCTTTATATAACTCTGGGCACATCTTATCTCTTTACCTCTGAATCTCTCCATCGTCTCCATATTCCTGAGGATCCCTCGGGGACTGTGTGCGGCATAGACTGCAGCAGCTTTGTACTGGCCATGAACAAACAGCTCATTAAATCTACGAGGACACAGCACAAACTCAATGTCAGAGCGGCTAGGAACATAACACAGTGTTCAGATAAATACACGTATAACCCGCCACATGGGCATCTCGCTTAATAAGGTTAATTAGCCGTACACCGGGTTTTCTTTGTCTATAATAGTTTTCTTCATCCCATGAGAAATAAATGTCTGGATTGTTAGTGATACTTTCTAAAATAATTTACTCTGTGCATCAGTTCTCAGGCTGATTCGCAGTATGGACCATGAACTTGTGAGAAAGAGACTTCCCCAAATTGGGCAGCAAAAGATATGATCATTTTATGATCCTGGGGTCCAGCTACCAGGATCAACACCAATTCTGAGAATGAGGGGTCCATGGTGCTATAAGCCCAGCACATTTTTCATTCAACAGTGGGTCAGTGTGGGTCCCATCACATGAGCCCACAATCATAAATTGCTGGAATATCGATACGCATGTGACATCATATGTAATAGGAATGCCCAGTCAATCATGAAAGATTTCAGAAGGTTTTTTCTATTAACAACCGGTCTGAAAAATCCAACATAAGGGAACATTTTTACAGACATCTGCATCAGTCCATCTCATTAATTTTATGAAAAGGTTCTGACAACACTAAAAATGGTCTAAATTGTCCTATATCTGTCAGGTATGACCAGATTAAGGCCGGGACTTCCCTTGCGAGAGTGATGTGGAAAACTCACCCATGTCTCGCATCATCCGGCACGGCCACCCACTCTCTGGACAGAAGCGTGTCAGAAGCATAAAGATACATTCATCTGACACGCTCCTGTCCAGAGAGTGAGCGGCTGGGTGATGGCTCTCGCATCGCTCTCGCAAGTGGAACCCCGGCCATAGAGTAGGATCAGCAGACACCAAAGCTGTCACAGTGCACTTCATTTAGTCATAGATTTGCACACAACTCCTAAAGTAAAATACCCTATAACTAAAGGGTTATTCCCACCTTTCAGATACCAGGACTGGGATCCACACCTAAAAACACCATACCTGATCATACCTGGTGAGGTGACCGACTGCTGCATCCTATAGGAGAATGACTTAAGAGGGGGTCATGCACACCGTTTACCTGGACCAATGTTCTTGATGCAAGTGCACGTTCCATAGGTGGTCTCAGACATGTATAGCACATACTGTAGATATGCCATAGATGTCTCTGGTGGTAATTATCTTAATGAAGGCAACATATGTATACTCTGGAATAAACTAATTACACATATACACCATCCCTATTGTTAGTTTGTTGTTTCTCCTTATATGTGCTACAGCAGCTTTTATATCATTGCCAAATACTATACAGTAGGGTTGCCTTTATCCCCTTCACCCCCCGGTGACTTTCTGTTTTTCCCTCCCCTTCTTCCAAGAGCCATAACTTTTTTTTATTTTTTTCATTAATACAGACATTTCCTATCCTCAAGGTATATGAAAATCAATACAGACATATGAGGACTTGTTTTTTGTATGACGAGTTGTACTTTTGAATGAAATAATTTGTTTAACCATATAGTGTACAGGAAAAATGAGAAAAAATTCCAAGTGCGGTGAAATTGCAAAAAAAGTGCAATAATCCATTTGTTTTTAGTCACCATGTTCACTATATGGTAAAACTGACAAGTCAGTATGATGCTTCCTGTCGGCATGAGTTCGTAGATACCAAACATGTTACTTTTACTGTTATCTAAGTGGTGAAAATAAATTCAGAAGATTTTAAAGAAAAAGAATCACACTTTTGCACCATTTTCTACAACTGTAGCATTCTCATATTTTGGGATCTAGGGCTGTGTGATGGTTTATTTTTTGCCTCTTGAGCTGACGTTTCTAATGATACCATTTTTGAGTAGATGCGCTGTTTTAATCACTAGGGATGGTTAAACTGTTCTGTTTTACCCAGGTTCGTGATCAGGGTTGCTTTGTTAAAGCAAACAAACAGTTAATAACCATACTGATTATACTTACCGGGTCCACGTTATCCCTTCCAGCTGTGCTGCGGCGCTGCGTCACTTCCGGGGGAATAGTCACGTGACTGGCCACAGCCAATCACATACGCTGAGAATATGAGGGGCGGCCCAGAAGTGACGCAGCGACACGTCACAGCAGGAAGAGAAAAAGCCTACCCGGTAAGATTATTAGGTGTATTAACTATTTGCTTTAATGAAGCAACTCTGGTCACGAACCCATGTAACATCAAACTGTTCGCCCATTCCTATTACCCATTATTGCATTTTATTGCAATCTTGCTGTGACCGAAAAAACATAATTTTGGCTATTAATTGATTATATATTTTGATAGATCGGGCATTACTGAACGCAACGATTCCAAAATGTGTATTTTTAAAATTGTTTTATTTACTATTTCAAAAACTTTTTTAAAAAAATGTTTTCTTTATTTTACTTGGTCCCCTAGGGGGCCTCAGCGCTGCACTGACCGATCGGTTATCCTGTGTACAGATGAGCTGCTGCACATCTGAACACAGGAGAAATCATCACTTTCTGCTGGCGACAGAGCTCAGGACTTGCCAGCAGAAAGTGGTTGCAGACAGCTTCCTGGGTCATCACAGGACCCTGGGCTGTCAAGGTAACAGCGGAGGTCCCGTCATCGGTTCACATGACCTCTGATACAAGAGCGGAACAGTGTGATCCACGCAGATCAGCTGAGATCTGTGGGGGAAGATGCAAGCTCAGCATGTGAGCTCGCATCAGGGGTAGGGACACAACCAAGGGAGAATATATACTCCCTTGGTTGTTAAGGGGTTTAAATACCAACGCAAAAGCGACCTCAACATGTTTATAGAAACAAGTGTCTTTAGGAGTAATTATATATCACAGAGAAAAAATACAGTAAGGCTGCGTTCACACACAGCGTATTTTTTGCATTTACGCAGCGCTATTAAGCACAGCACTTTTTAGCGCTGCGTAAACGCCGTGAGCGCAGCTCCGTTCACATGTTCCGTCTTTTTGTGGATGCGCTTTGCGCTGCAAAGCGCACCTGTAAAAAAAATGAACATGTCAAATCTTTGCGCTTTTTACTTACCTAGCCACGCTCCCACAATGATCGGTCTTCTTCCCGGCACCGTAGGACCTGGCGCAGGACCGTAACCAGCACCATATGACCGGGTGACGTCACCGGTCACATGGTGCTTTCAGGTCCTAGAGCCCACCGCCGTCTGCGAACCGGCGGGGGCTCAGAAGACACTGTGTAGTTTTTTGCTATACTGATTTTAATTTGGCATCTAGAAATCTGATCTGGATTTCAGTAATGGTGATTTGGACAACGGAACAGAGCTAGCTACAGTACATATAAAAATACACTTTTTACAAGAAACTAATGCCAATCTCAGATGACCTTGGTGCATACACCCAGGAATACTTACTTTGTCTCTGTCCTGTTTTACTGTCCTATGACTGCATTATGGTTTCTAAAACATTAATGGATGGCCTAAAAACATTGAGGTGTGGGGTGTGTGCACCGTGTGGAGCCCCTTCACCAGTGACAAGTACATCTGTACCTTTCTACATATTCCAGCAGAGCTTCTGCTTCATGGTTCTTCCGTGGATCAAGATCCTCAAATACGTTTGTGGAAGCAGCGTCATCTGCAGGATGAATCAGGGTCAGCGATCAGTGAAATGTCGCCTTTCACACAGCGCTCATGTCAGGAGAGATGACGAATCTCTGGCTGTAAATGAAACTTTAGGGCTTCTAATAAAGACACAAGATGAAGTCACTGATTCTGAGAGGATGAACTAACCATGAGAATACAGAATAGAAGCCACTGGAGGATGTCATTTATAGGAGAAATGATTTACAGTGCTGTATACTAAAGACGTCTGGCAAGTATTAAGCAGTAGATAGGATCGGCTATCCTCACCATGGAGAGAGCAGTGTCCCCTTCACTGGCTGTGTAGAGAACCGCAGCTGCGGGCCCTATTCCCTTGTACGTGGCCATGATATAGTCCTTACACAGCAGAGGTCCTAGAATGCTTTTGAGTAGAGAAAACATACAACCAGCATAACAGCCCCTTCATTCCCAATAATGGTGGGTGTGAAGAGGTGAGATAACCACTGATCATACAGTGATGGCATAGCAAAAAAATTGTAATTCTGGCTTTTCATTTTTCTCTTTTAGGTGTTAAAGAGGACCTTTCAACATTAAACTAGCCACACAATGTAACAATGGCTGCAGAGTGCAATAAAACATTTAGATTTTTGTTTTTCAATTTTCCCTTTCTGATGGGAAGCTTTGAGCAATCAATGTATTTGCATCTAATAAATCAAATTTTCAAGTGAGTTTTTTTTATTAGATAATTTTAACCAGGGGCAAGTGATTTTCCCCCTGTACGACAAAGCCTAATCATAAGCAGGCAGCAACACATAGGAGAAAAAGACCCCTCCCCCAAATAGCATAGAACAGGTATCTCAGTGTGTGAGATGTAAGGATACAGCTCTTTCTCCTGGTCTAAGCTGCTGCATGGTTAGAGTAGATAACAGACAGCTAAGGCCCCTTTCACATCAGCGTTTTTTTCAAATTGCGGCATAACCGCGACACTTGTGGCACAGTTGCGGCAAGCCCCATGCAATGTCTATGGGGCTTGCGGTAAGGGTGCGGCAAGTGCGGTTTCGGCACCTGCGGCAGGTGCGGCCGCGAAAAAAAACGCTGCTGACTGCAATTTTTTTGCGGCCGCACCTGCCGCCAGTGCCAATACCGCGCCTGCCGCACCCTTACCGCAAACCCCATAGACATTGCATGGGGCTTGCCGCAACTGTGCCGCAAGTGTGTCGCTTATGCGTTAGTCGCGGCAGATGCGTTTTTTTCACCGCATCTGCTGCGATTTGAAAAAAACGCTGATGTGAAAGGGGCCTAATACCTTTTCAAATGAGGAGTGGGGGGAGCAGAACAGCTGTGTTTAGCTGTGTCCCGTTACAAACCCTTCTATCAGCTTTCCTCCATTCATAGCACTTTCCCCCCTATTGTACTGCCCCCCCAACTCTAATGGTGCCGTCACACCTGCCGACGTCGCTAGCGACATCGCCGAAAAAGTGACTTTATCAGCGATGTCGCTAGCGACGTCGCGCTGTGTAAACGAGCGGCGCGACCGCGTTTTATCGCTGGTCGCAGGTTGACAGGTTTACGGGAAGAACCATAAACCTGTCAACCGGCGACCTGCGATAAGGCTGGATCGCGCCGTGTGACATCGCCAGAGCGATGTCGGCGGCGATCCAGCCTATACCGCAGCGTTGCTGCGGATCGCTCGCTGGGCTGAGCCCAGCGAGCGATGTCACCGCCCGCGTCGCTGCGGTGTCGCCGGCCGCAGCGATGCTGTGTGACAGCTGGCCAGCGATGTCGGAACCGAGCGGGCACCCGCGCATCGCTTCCGACATCGCTGGCCAGATCGTGATGTGTGACGGCACCATAAGTGTCTGGAGTTGAGAACTCAAAGGTTTATGTAATCACACTTATGTCCTGCTGTAATAACGGCAACGTGTAACATCTCTACAGGGAGTCCAGGTTGCCTTTCATTACCTATCTCACACAGTCGGACCCTTCCTGTTCTGTGTGAAATGTAATGAGACAATGCTCTTATCTCACTGCAAAGTAATTATAAGTTGCTGACATTTCAAAAACAAACAAACATACAAAAAACAGACCAAAATGTTACTAATACATCCTTGTGTAGTTCAATATGGAAATTTTTTATAAAAGATCCTCTTTAACCATATAGGTAAATTCAAACCTATGGCTGGGCTTTAGGGCAAAATGGTGGCGATGGGGGCCTCTGGTTTTCGTGACTTTGACATACATTCTGAGATCAGGCCGAAAACAGGGAGAAAGAATGCAAAACTGAATTTAAATGCCTTTGTCAGTTAGAGACAGGCAACTAGTTTTGATTGCTCCTGTTAGAGGCAGGTTGCTGTGTCCCACGAATGAGAACAACATGTAATGTAATGTATATTTTCTCTGTGTTATGGATTTCCTCCAATGAGTGAATTTCTTCTCTCTTGCTAGGTAGATTAGACTGTGTGAAGTTTGACCCTGCTCCTGTCCCGTAGTTGGGCTCTGTATAGGATACTCTTCCCTTATTCCTCAGTTTAATCAGCAGAAGCCATTACTGAAGATGCTTGTGTACTACCCTGTACAGTTTACTCCTTTTTACCTGACTTTACATTGTATTTAATACAAGATTTTGGAAGAAAACTACAGCGTTTCTACTGGTCTTACTACAAATCATCGTTCTGGCCGAGTTAAACTGTCTGTTGACGTCTGGTGATGTGAGTACAAGATACACAATTGTCTAAGAGATTGATGATTAGAACACTTGGGATTTGCAGTCATTAGAAAGACACAGAACACAGGTGCTGGCTGTGTAGCACAGTTGACACCTGCTATGTATGACATATGTCTTACCAGTACATTTTGTGTCGGGCGGGAGTCAACTCTGGCAACAAAACCCATCCATTGAGATAATCAGTATTGTTGTTGATGTATTATCAAAAGCTTTTGTTCTGCCTGAAACCACAGCGGTTACTGACATACCTATTAGCCCACCGTGTGGGGACCCCTGGCAGATCAAACTACCAACATGCAGAAGAAGTCTGAGATTAAGCTAGGGTTTGTGCAAAAAATACAAAACAGATTGTTCTGACTTGAAGATCCTCTGTGTTGGATGACTGTCCAGTTATCTATTTTAATCCCCAGCTTTAGCGAGAGACAATGGAGCGTAAATACCTTTTATTTCATTTTGTCTTGATACCATTTGTGCTAATGTCTCATAAAGAGACAGACTTTTATCTGATCTCGCCCAGGAGGAAATTGTGTCTGCAATGGCTCTTTTCTTTCTGTAACTAAGAAATAAGGAAACAAAAAGAAGCTTAGACTTAAGGGACGGGTTTACATATAAGGGGGCAGCATCTTCCTTTATTTGCAGTATATTCAATGTATTCACTCATTTCACAGGCATGACTGATATTAAAAGGATGGGTGCACCACCAGCAATAATGATCCTGTCAGGAAGGGGGTGTCAACAAGAGAATATGTAAACAGGAGAAAAGGAATTGACAAATAGACAGCAGCACACCACCAATGCATAAATGAAACAACATAAAAATTTATTAAACACGAGAGACATACATATAAAAACAATTAAAACCACACAAAAAAACCACAGACCCAAAATGGTGGAAGTAGTCCCCCAAAGTGATAAAGCATCCAAATGGAAAATAACAGAAATGGCAATAACAGCAATAATCTAGTTGAAAAAACAATGTAATATAACAGTGAAGGCACAAGAATGGTTAGTAAGTACACTGAATGGCAATAGCAGCAACAGTAAGATGTGCAAACTGCGCACTATAAAGTGCGTTTGTGCAAGCCCTCAATGAGAGAAAGGTGCACCTGCTCCCAGTAGGGAAAATAATCAATGACCCCTGATGGTGGGTTTACACGTCCCGATATCGCGGCGATATCGGAGGCAACGGCGCGGGAGCGCGCATTTTTTCAGCCCTTTTCCCGATATTGCATTGGCGGTTTACACGCTGCGATATCGGGAAACAACGTCCCTCCGATGTGTACGCCCACCAACCCAGTAACGACCATTTAACATGGGAGTTAATGGGTGAGGTACGAGTACACATCGGAGCTGGGCTGTCACACGCTGCGATGCTGCTACAACAGCCATGCGATATCGGGGAGTTGAATATCTCGGCTATTCAACTCCGATATCGTTTTGGCATCGTTCCAGCATCGCGTTGTACGCTCAAACCGTACAACGCGCAAACGATATCGGGTCCAACTCGCGACCCACGTGACTTTTTGTCGGAGTTGGGTCGGAGTTGGACGCCGATATCGCGGCGTGTAAACCCGCCATGAGAAATTTGCTCAATGTCAACTAGAGATAATTGTGCAAAATGCAAAGTAATGCACCTGATGCTGCCCAGAGTACTACAAGTAATCAGCCATGGCAAAAATGAAACAGCTCAGACCTCAGAATAACTGAACTGCTCTCACCTAATCATAATAGTCCTGTAATAGGAGAAATCCAGGGAAATCCCTGATCAGGGGAGCAGAACCAGGAGTGGTGACTGTGCCATGCTGAATATAGTGGAGAGGGACCCTTCTCCAACGCGTATCGCCGCGTTAATGCGGCTTCATCAGAGAGGCCTCCCTCACCAACAGACTATACTCTGGCAATAAGAAGCAGCAGCTTATATTCAGTGCACTGAATGGCAGACAGGGGTAGGACAGCTGGCATCTGCTGCATGTGTCCTTGGCACTGTATATTCAGCTCTTGCATGTGGCCACTGGCTTCATCCTATCTTAATTATGGCGTCAGGAATGTATAGGGGGCATTATTTAAACAGACATCATCTACACCTACTTTAAAATGATGGTTTACATCTGTTTCAGGGGCCATGTTTGTCCTTGCTCTAATGTACATGTGCCAGTTGTCAATTCCTACACATGCTCGGTATGCGCTTCCTGCACTATATTCCTTATCACAGTGCAGTAAGGCTATGTGTACACTTTGAGTATTTGGTTGCAGAAATTTCTGCACCAAATCTGCATCTCCTGCCAGAAAAAAATGCACCAAAACTGCAATGTATTTTTTCAATGCATTTTTCATGCATTTGGGGTGGAAAACGCTGCAAAAACACTGTAAAGGTACCTTCACACGCCGCAATCTCGCCTGGCGATATGAGGGTGCACGTTTTTCATGGTCGCCTCAGATCGCCAATGGCGGCATTACACGCCACAATTTCGCCCTGAAAGTAAGGCGATGTGTCGCTCGGAAATCACCTCACCCACAGCTGAAGCAATCCTGCCGAATTCACACGCCGCAATTCCAAAGGCTATGTGAGCGTACATGTTCAGAGCGGCGAGGAGATAGGCATACTGCAGTGGATTACAACGCGCCACATACGCGCTCATTGGGCAATGCAACAGCGTAACAAATGGGCAGCCTGCTCTAGAAGGCTGGCTAATACATGACGCCATTGCCATTGTGTGGTGGTGAATGGACAGCTCTTCAAATATGGCGTGGTGTCAAGTGACAGCCAATGGGAACACAGTAGCCCACACCAATCAGTTCATACAGGGCGGGGACTACAGCACGCTGTGGCACGCCAATGGGAAATCATAGACAACGCTGTTTTCATCACTATCGCCCTATCACATGCCACAACCAGGAAATATCGCCTTCATGATTAAGGCGGCCGTCACACGCTAAGATATCTAGAAAGATATTGTAAGCGATCACGTGCACGCGCGATCGCTTACAATATCGCTCACATCGCTGGTGAGATGTCACACAGACAGACTCACCAGCGATGTGGAGCCGCGATCTCGCTGGTAACTATGGTACACATCAGGTTACTAGGCGCCGCGCGTCGCTTAGTTACCCGACGTGTACCATAGTTACCATCTCCCAGCATAGGCTCTGCCGCTGGGAGATCGTTCATCGTGGTGTTATACACCACGATGAAGCAGATCGCTAAATCGTAAATCGCAAGATGTGAGGTCCGGACCTCAGATCTCGATTTTGCGATTTGATCAGATCTCACTCGTCGTATCTTGCCGTCACACGCACAGACATCGCTTACGCGATGTTTAATCTGCCGCGTTCAAGCGATATCTTGCGCGATATCTGTGCGTGTGACGGCCGCCTAAGGCTGATTTCAGATCAGTGCTCAGGAATCAGGTGACAGGCAATTTATCTCTGCAAAATTCCCCAATCATACGCCGCAACTGTGAGGCAATTTCACGGAGATTGCTATGGGGCGACATATCGTATTTGCATGCAGTTTTATAACAAAACTGAACCAAAATTGAATTAAAAATGCACCTTTCCGGGGCTGGTCTTTGCATTTTTGCTTGTGTGTTCTCTCCTCTTCAGTGCACACTGTCAGTGCATTCTCAATGGTCCATTACTTCTCAATAGAGCCAGCTAAGGCCGGCTTCACACTGCGGCGTGATCCGGTCCGATGCTGTCTGGGATGACCCAGACAGCCGCGGACTGGATCAACACACAGGACTGGAGGGCTATTATGTCTTCCGGTCCGGTGTGCAGTGCACGCAGCTGTAGCCGCCGACAGGTCAGGACCGCGGCACCCGCGGTCCTGACTTATCAGCAGCGGGAACTGCGTGCGCTCCACACAGGAACGGAGGGCATAATACCCTCCCAGTCCGGTCCGCGGCTGTCTGGGTCATCCCGGACAGCCCCGGACGGGATCACGCCGCAGTGTGAAGCGGCCCTAAGGAGCGCACTGTCACTGCGCATTGAAACTAAATATCAGCTAGTGAGCATGCAAAAGAATTGAAAACCAGCCAATGCCAGAGCCTGCACCATACACATGCACCTTGACTGTGTTGTACACTTACATCAAGGTATGTGAAAGGGTTAAAAGGTTTTTTTTTTAGCTAAAAATAACTTTTTTTGCTAATAATTTGAATTGTTTGGTTTCTGCAGCCGCTATGCCCTATAGTACACAGTAGACAGTAGAATGAATTACCAGTGAATCCAACAGTGAACTTCTGATGGCTGCGAATCTAACAGTTATCGCTTCTATTCTCATCTCTTCTAAGCTGATTTTTGAAGATATTTAGGCTATGTTCACATGTTTTTTTGCTGTTTTTTATGCAGCCAAAACCTGATCACTTGGCAGTAAAAAAAACTGCAGCGAAAATGCAGGTTTTTCCACCTTTTTTGCAGTTTTACTTGCTGTGATGTTAAAGATCCCAAAGTTCAGCTTTGCTTCCATCTCGCAAGCAAAGGGCATTGTGTACAAAAAAGGGAACCCGTCAGCTAGCTTATGCCTCCCCACCTATCACTGTCTGTAGCTGTAGCTTTATAATACTATTCTAATCATCCCTGTCTGCGCTCAGAGTGTAATGTGAAAGGTGACAGAAAAGCATTTATACACTTACATTTCCTTATGTAATGAGGCAGTCAGTCCCCGGCTTGGAGGATGGGGACTGTTTGGCAGGTTCATAGTTAACATTTCAGCCTTATGTTACATCATGTTGGGAGACCTGATGGGATGTCATAACCATGGGACTACAATAGGCGGAGCTAAGTCCCCATAGAACATAATATGTTTGCTTGCTTAGCTCCGCCCACTATAGTCACATGATCATTACATCACACAGGTCCTTTAGCCATCCAAGTTAATAGTGAGTTAACTATTATCCTGCCAGACAGTCTCCCTCCTCCAAGGTGTAGACTGAAATGTAAGTGTTTAAATGCTTTTTTTCACCTTTCATTACACTATGAGCTCAGACAGGGATGATTAGAATAGTATTATAAAGCTACAGGTACAGACAGTGATAGCTGGAGGGGGGGATAAAAGAGCTGACAGGTCCCCTTTAATTGGCAGGGCATTGAATACCTAACCCATTGGTAGGACATTGTTTACAATCACAATGTTGGGAATTGAGTTGGTCAGGCATTGTTTACTTTAACAGATCACTAATTTAATTAAACTTTACTTGTAGTAGGAGAAGATATTATGGTTTATACTTAAGAAAATCCCAACAATAAATGTATTTTGCATCTTAATGTACCTTGGTTTTTTGCACCAAAAATGCTGCAAAAACTGGTGGCAGTGTTAGTGCTGCATTTTTGCACTTACTCATTGCTTTCTATAAGTGGAAAAACGCTGTAAAAACACTGAAAGAATTGACATGATGTGTACTGACAAGCTGTGTGCATGATATTTCTGAAATCTCACAGCTTTTGCTGGTATTGTAAAGAGCAGCTTTTAATTTGCATTAACAAACGCAGCAATAAAAAAACGCTGCCAAAATGCAACATGTGAACATAGCCTAAACGAATATAGACAGGTTTTGAGCTGCAGTATTTGTTGTGCTGCTGTAGGGTCCGGTTGCGTATTGCTTGGTCTATCATCAGAAGGGACAATATATTATCTAGCACAGAGAAAACCCACAGATTTGATAAGTATATTAAGTACAATCCATTTATGACTATGGTACTAAGCAAATCCCACAACATCCATAATATATTAGAAATACCTGTCCAGCAATCTCTGGTTGATTAATTCAACTTCCTCTCTTTCCTGTAAAGCGATTTGGAGCTTGATGTCCAGTTCCTGCTTCCTCTGGACGGGGACGTACTTGGTTTTCATGTCAGCTTTTAATGCACACCTCTTGTCCTCTAAGAGCTGCTGGTATTTTATAAGGGCGGCCATGTCCAGGGATTCTTCTATTGTCATCCCTATCAGATGAAAGCATTTTCACATTATAACTCAGCTATTACCATATTTCTATGAATATCCTTAATGCAAAATTTTGTGGATCACAAAATAATTCCTGAGTTACCACCAGAGTGTGGCTTAGGCCGGCTTCACACTGCGGCACGATCCGGTCCGGTGCTGTCCTGGAGGACCCTGACAGCCGCGGACCGGATCAGCACACAGGACTGGGGGGCTATTATGCCCTCCGGTCCTGTGTGCAGCGCACGCAGCTGCAGCCGCTGACAGGTCAGGCCCGCGCGCCCGTGGTCCCTGACTTATCAGCAGCGGGAACTGCGTGCGCTGCACACCGGACCGGAGAGCATAATAGCCCCCCAGTCCTGTGTGCTGATCCGGTCCGCGGCTGTCAGGGTCCTCCCGGACAGCCCCAGACCAGATCGTGCCGCAGTGTGAAGCCGGCCTTATTAATCTATTAATCAGCGTCAGCAGGTGTATATTTTCATTATTTTCATTTTATGAGAACGTCTTCTAAAATCCAATGCAAATATCCAACACTATTTCCTCATCTCAAACGTTATGAAAATTTCATTAATCATTTTCTGAATATTTACAATTTACAGCCTGTATGGTCTCTATGGCGTCATGGGAGAGTAACAGATGCACCTTTTCATAATCTGGCACATTCTGGAGTCCATTGATTATGTCCCTTATACAGATATGAGACACAACAGCTGTCAGTTTGAAGGCTGACATTAGTAGAGAAGACTATAGACTGGCGGATGGCCCAAGGAAGCATTGGAAATGGAGTGGCTGAGGATTGGTAAGGTGAGAATGGTTTCTTTTTTATTTTAGACCATTGTGGATCTCATAGGGCGGCTTCACACTGCGGTCAGGTCCGGCTCGCAAGCCAGCCGCAGACTTGACTTATCAGGTGCGTGCGGCTGCACACCGGACCGGAAGGCAAATTAGCCCTCCAGTTCTGTGTGCTGATCCAGTCCGGGGCTGTCAGGTTCATCCCTCATGGTACCTTTACACGCCGCGACGGCAGGCTGGATACATCCCGCTACAGGCTACAAATGTAGCTTGTAGCGCCAATGTAGCCCGTCGTAGCGGCGTCTGAAGACGTGACGCTACAGCCGGCAACAGATACATCTGTTTCCTAGCTCTGCTCAAAAACTGATGGCTACAACGCCGATGGTAGCGAGCTGTATCGGCGTGTAAAGAGGCAACGGAAGGGAACTCGGGACAGCCTGCGATGTAGCTAAGGCGTGACCCTGGCTCCGTGTTACCGCGCCCCATGTGCGATCATTGGTGGAAGCTGCTGCATGACGATTGGTAGTCGCTGCATAGGGAGGCATATTTAAAGGAGCTGACGAGTCACACTACACAATCGCTCGAGCGTGCTGTATTACTCAGCCTCCTGCGATGCCTGCCCAATCAGGATGTTATTGCTTCGTCCTATCAGCGTACGGACGGCTCGTAATCCACAATTGTGGCACGCCTATGTGCTGTCCCTGCTGCACCAGGTACGCCCATAGTAGCTGGTTATAGCGGTGTGTAAATGAGCTACAGCTGGCTACTTGAGACACCCGGCGATGTAGCTAGCTATAGATGTAGCGTGGCGTAGCGAACCTTGTGGCGGCGTGTAAAGAGGGTGCGTTGACCGTTTGTAACCGTTTGAGCGTGCTCGTGCACGTGAAGTAGCGGGATGTATCCAGCCTGCCGTCGCGGCGTGTAAAGGTACCTTAACAGCCCTGGACCTGACCGCAGGGTGAAGCCGCCCTTAGCCGAGTAAAAATACCTGCAGGACACTGATCCAGAGGGCACTGTAGCCGATGGCTGATGGACTAGAGCTCTGTGACTTGGCTACTGCACACAACATCTCCAGCCCTTCTTCAGATTAGCGAGTCTAGTGCTATGCCATCATTGTGGCATGACGCTGCACCCAGTAATTAGAAGGGGCACCAGGGATATTGCAGGGTATTGCAATTTTTTTTGCTTATCTCTACTGGCTGGACAACCCCTGTAACAATCTGAGAGAACAGAACAACCAAAAAACCTGCATTTACGGGCCAGGACTCCTAGAGAAAGCCTGTGAGTCATATAGTGATTGGCAGGTTCTCTTGTGGGAAATATAAATGTCAATATGTAGAATGAGGGGCGGGGGGTGAGTTAGACTCAAAGGTTTTTTCTATAAGTCCTGACGGCATTTTACCAGCTTTCTACATGAAAATACTGAATCACAGCCTAGAAAATGTGGAACTCAGCCAATAGTTGGATTATGATACCTGATATTGGAGCACTTGGGTTTAATTCACTTTGTGACGGTCCTGATTCTTCTTTTGGAGGAGTCTTTTCTCTCTTTTCATCCTGCAATTTCTGTAATTCTTTTCAAGTCTGCTGGAATCTTTATTAATGATGTCAATACTAGAACAAAAATAAATATACAAAGGATAAGATTTACATAAGAGTTTATTGGTTGATATAAACAGAAGGTTGATAGGTGCCTTGTGGGGATTTACAGTCTCCAGTGCAAACATGGGCCGCCAAGAACCTCTCAGGAACCTCTATTTGTGAGTGTATGATATCTGATCTTCCCACAACCGCATACACGATTTCTCCCATGCATGCCCCATACTCTGGAACTCTCTGCCCCAACATATAAGACTCTAACCAACTGTGAAAACCTTCAAAAAGAACCTGAAGACCCACATTTTCCGACAAGCCTACAACCTGCATTGACCCTCAGTCCACTAAACCGCTGCTTGGTCAGCTCTACTCTCTCCTAGTGTATCCTCATCCATCCCTTGTAGACTGTGAGCCCTCGTGGGCAGGGTCCTCTCTCCTCACCTACTGTGTCTTCACCCATCCCTTGTAGACAGTGAGCTCTCGCAGGCAGGGCCCTCTCTCCTCACCTACTGTATCCACATGCATCTCCTGTAGACTGTGAGCCCTCGTGGGCAGGGTCCTCTTTCTTCACCTACTGTGTCTTCACCCATCACTTTTAGACCGTGAGCCCTCACAGGCAGGGTCCTCTCTCCTCAAGCATCCCTTGTAGACAGTGAGCCCTCACAGGCAGAGCCCTCTCTCCTCACCTACTGTATCCTCACCCATCCCTTGTAGACTGTGATCCTTTACAGGCAGGTTCCTCTCTCCTCACCCACTGTATCCTCTCCAATTCCTTGTAGACTGTGAGCCCTCGTGGGCAGGGTGCTCTCTCCTCACCTACTGTGTCTTCACCCATCCCTTGTAGACAGTGAGCCCTTGCAGGCAGAGCCCTTTCTCCTCACCTACAGTATCCACATGCATCCCCTGTAGACTGTGAGCCCTCGTGGGCAGGGCCCTCTCTCCTCACCTACTGTACCAACATGCATCCTCTGTAGACTGTGAGCCCCCGTGGGCAGGGTCCTCTCTCCTCACTTACTGTATGCTCTCTCATCCCTTGTAGACTGTGAGCCGTTATGGGCAGGGTCCTCTCTCCTCACCTACTATATCCTCACCCATCCTTTGTAGACTGTGAGCCCTCGTGGGCAGGGTCCTTTCTCTTCAACTACTGTACTCATCCCTTGTAGACAGTGAGTCCTCATGGGCAGGTCCTCTACTCACCCATCCCTTGTAGACAGTGAGCCCTCGTAGGCAGGGTCCTCTCCTCCTCTACCTGTGTGTGCCTAGTATTGTTCTTGAATATTGTACTTGTCTCTATTATGTATACCCCTTTTCACATATAATTCGGCATGGAAATGGTGCTATAATAATAATGAAGACAGGAGGGAGGTGAGAGACGCCACTGACATTGTGCCGACGGTCACCTTCCAGGTCTCGCACACATCTGGAAGGTATCCTGTGTTCTAATTAATAGGACAAGTACTGCACAAAAACTATCGATACCTGTTGAGTGGCTGTCCATACCACATCAGCAGTGCCTCTTACCTTCATGTAAAAGTGAGAGGTGCTGGATAACCCCTTTAATAACCATTATGCCAGTATTACCGGTCTTCCAGCTCTGCTGCCCGCTTCCTGTAATACATGAGTGTTGTGGGCTCCCAGGTTAGTCTTTTCAACTTTGTATGAACATGAATTGCATTGGTTTCTCCTTGTTTGGCGGCATGAATAAATTCATCATACTCTTGTTTGATTGCGGTCAGAAGACGTTTATAGTCGGTGCAATATTCAATGACCTGAAATAGAAAACATTAAGAGGAATGGTTCCAGAAGGCAGAGTGACCATAACGCAATGTACCGATATAGCGTCATCTAATTTACCTTATCAAAAGCTTGTCCATAGATGATATAACCGCTGCTCAGCCTCAAGCTGACCCGCAGCTGATAGCTTCTCCGTCTCAGACTTTATATCCTCTTCAATGCTGGTAAGAAACCTCTTATCACTGGCACTAGTAATGGGTGGGAGCACAGGGGTCCCCGAAAATCCATGGAAAGACGTCATAGTCTCTGTCAATACATGTGATGATATTTCACACCTACTTAAATGATTTGCCAGAATATGATACAAAGTGAAAGATACATTTAGGCTATGTTCACACAGTGCGTTTTTGCTGCAGACAGCGTTTTCATGTGCCCTGAAAAAAATGCGTTTGTTGATTGAAAGTCTATGGATGCGTTAACACATCCGTTACATCCGTTGCGTTTGTGCTGCTGCCCAATGAATCTATTGCAACAAACAGCAATGGCGTGGGTGATATTGGTCATGTTTCTTCTCAACTGCTTTTCCAGGTTTGCTAGAGCCTGAGACATCACAAGAGAGGCTGGGGGCATATACCTTACTGGGGAAGCTGGGTCACAGAGATCACAGGAGAGGCTGGGGGCATATACCTCACTGGGGAGGCTGGGGCACAGAGATCACAGGAGAGTCTGGGGCCATATACCTCACTGGGGAGGCTGGGGCACAGATATCACAGGAGAGGCTGGGCGCATATACCTCACTGGGGAGGCTGGGGCACAGATATCACAGGGGAGGCTGGGGGCATATACCTCACTGGGGAGGCTGGGGCACAGAGATCACAGGAGAGTCTGGGCCATATACCTCACTGGGGAGGCTGGGGCACAGATATCACAGGGGAGGCTGGGGGCATATACCTCAATGGGGAGGCTGGGGCACAGAGATCACAGGGGAGGCTGGGGGCATATACCTCACTGGGGAAGCCGAGGCTGGGACATAGAGATCACTGGAGAGCGTGATTTAAATAGCAGACAGTTGACAAGCCTGAGCACTTAGATCCCCAGGAATCTTCCCGGGGGCCTCAAAAAAGTCATTGAGGGCCGCATTCGGCCCTGGGGCCTGAGGTACCCCACCCCTGCTATAGAGCAACACTCCACTGTTCTTTTTCGAGCTCCGGAGTGGCACATTAAATGTAAGCCCTCCGCCTCCTGTGATATACTCACCTTCCGGCGCCTTCATACTTTACTGCAGAATCTTGGACAAAGTGCTTCGGAGTCCGCGCTGCTGCTCCAAAGCCAAAGAAACACAGACACGGGAATGTCTGGTACAGCTACAGCCTTTATTTTCCTCCTACGTGTTTCGGAGCCTCCTCCCGAGCTCCTTCCTCAGGAAAACGCGTAGGAGGAAAATAAAGGCTGTAGCTGTACCAGACATTCCCGTGTCTGTGTTTCTTTGGTCTCGGAGCAGCAGCGCGGACACTGAGGCACTTTGTCCAAGATTCTGCATTACGACCACGGTCACCGTTGAGAGTGCGGTCCCTGCAGCAGCTGCTTGTACGCTATTCTACCAGTTGTGGGTTTCACAACTGCTAAAGGTGAGCAATTCCACATCGACAAGTGAGAGTTTTTAATTGAGATAAGACCCTATATGCGCATTCTTTCTTTCACAGATTCATACTTTACTGACACTCCTCTGGTCCCATGGTGCCATCTTCATCTCATAGCTTCTGACTGGCCAGTATTCAGAGGCGACATCATCCGCGCTCTATACATCTCTATGAGAACAAGAACGAGGCCTCCATAGAGATGCATTGATAAGTGAGCTCCGGGGCGCTCCATAAAAAACTGGAGCTGTTGGCTAGTCACTTTTCAGCTCAGATCAACCGGCGAGCCGCTGGAAAAGGATGACAGCAGCAGAAAGTGAGTATAAGACATGGCTCGGGGGACTTAACATTAATGCACAACTCCAGTGGTGTAATTAAAAAAAAAAGAAGCTGGAATAGTGTTTTAAGGGTATTCCACTATTTTTAGGGCTTGCTCACACTGGGGTATATTCTCTAATACAAGAGTATCAGATGCGATATGCTAATGACACTAGTCTCAAATTCTGCTGAGAGCGTGACCGTGTTATTTTACTGTGATCAGATTCTCTCACATGCGAGAATCAGATCACAGATGTAGAGAAGATGGAGACATTCATTTCTTCATTTTCTCCATTATCTTTGTCGGCGTATATCAGATGACATCAATGCAGTCCAATGTTTGTAGACTGGTATGGGAGCACAGGCCGATATTCGCTGCCAATCGCAGCATGCAGCAATAACATGCTGAATTGGCAGGATAATAAATGCTCTGGTCGGCACTGGCCCATAGTATAACATATGAGTGTGTTATCTGATACAACATCAGAGAGCCAATACATGGAGTTATACGCTAGCTATACACTAGTGTGGGTGTACCCTTATTCTGATGACCTATCCTCATGATGATGGGTCACCCATATCAAACCAGTGAAGATCTGACATCCTGCACCATAACTGATCAGCTGAGTTTGGAGCTGGACAGCCCTGCTCCGTCACACTGTGCTGCCAGGTACTGCAGATCAGCTCTTATTCTCTTCAATAGAAGCTAATCTGCAGCTGGCATCAGCCACTATACAGTGTACCGGAGCGATGCTATTCAGCTCCATACACTGCTAACATCCAGCTGCTGCCAAAACTGATAACAGCTGATCGGAGGGAGTGCTGGGTGTTTGACCTTATATTCATGACCTATTCTAAAGGTAAGCATTCAATATTAAAAGAGTTGTGTAACCCTTTTAAATATATAAATGAATGATAACAGAAAACAGCGGATAATGGTGCCCACAGGGTTTGTCAATCTAAAAGATTTGGTTAAAGAAATCCCACAGAAAAGAGAGAAGTTAAGTTTCTGCTGTTTTTATCCATAATGGAAACAGTTTTATTACCAGATCAAAAACCTAAAGGCCACGTTACACACACAGATATCTGTTCAGATATTGGTCACAGATCTCTGGTTGCAGTGAAATCATGGACACATTGTTACATTTGTACACAGCCATAAAAAAGAACAATGTGTCCATCATTTCACTGCAACCAGAGATCTGTGACCAATATCTGAACAGATATCTGTGTGTGTGTGACGTGGCCTTAACAATCTTGTGTCTCTCTGCAGAAAGAGCAGTGGGGAGAGGCTCCTGCTGCAACCCATTGTCTCACAGACAGAGACTCTACTGTAGGGGGAGGTTCCTGCTGCAATGAGTTGTCTCACTGACATACACAGTTTAGGAAATGGCTGAGCCTATAAAGACACATTTGGTGATTTTTGCCTCAGATTTTTATTGCCTTTTTCCATAATTTTTTCAGTTAATGTAGCTGCATGTGGGCTTATTTTTTTAGGATGAAAAATTCTTTCTGGGGTGGAACTTGCAAAAAGCAGCATATCTTGTATTTTGCATTATTAATTTTTTGGCGTTCACTGTGCAACATATATAACAATATATGGTATAAATATTCAGAAAGTTGCTAGAGTTATGGTGTTATCAAACTTGTATTAATTTTTATGTTTTGCTACTTTTGATCAAGTTTTTGTGACAGACGTGTCTTGATTGTATGTTGCCATTTTCTGACAGCTACAGCTGCTTTATTTTCTCATCCACATCTGTATGAGGGCTTAGTTCTTTCAGGGTGAATAGAAATTTTATTTACAAAACATATGACATATTATAGCATTCTATATAAACGTATAGCACCCAAAGACTCACCCTGACAAACAAAATGTATGTTGCAGGGCAGGATCCGTCAGACGTTACATCTTCATCACTGGTCGGGCACCAGTAAACGAGGTCTGTCTGATGTCATATTTCCTCTAATGGTGTTTATATTGATGGCCCATCCTATCCCTCAGGACACAGTGGCACTTGCATATGTGCTTATCTCAGGCACTGGAGATTATTCAAAACGTGGCCCCATTGATTTGAGTGAGCATGGTTCTATACATTGTCAGACTACATCAGTCCTCACACAAGTCACACAACCAAAACCTCTGTACAACTTGTCTGTAAAGTTTAAAGCTGCAATTAGGCTTTAAAGCTAAACTTCCGTTTACATTTTTATTTAATAGAGCAATTGATTTGAATAAATGTTTAAATATACTTTATCAGAGAATTCTGGTTGATAAGCATTCATAAACCTTTCACAATGTGTCCCCATTAGACTGTGCGTGAAGCAGACATATGTTTAATATCAGTCTGATCTGTCTTCACACTGAATACAGGGCAGGTAACCATATAAGGTAAAGGGGGCGTCGCCTACACTGCTGACTGCTGCTAATGAGGACACAATGTATCAGATTAGCTCAGCCAACAACACAGTAGCTAAGCAATGTCAGAGTGTCAGGATCACTGCAAACTCCTAAGGGTGCTTTCAGACTACGATTTTTAGGGAGCCGATGCTGTCCGATATAAATCGGTCAGCATCAGCTCCCTTCTGATGCCTGGAATCGGGTGCCAAATAGGCACCCGATTCCGGCATAAAATCGTAGCCGGAGGCTGAAAAAAAGGAAAAAAAAAAGGTTCATGCTCACCTGCCCCCGAGCCCCCGCCGTCTCCAGCCATCTTCCTTAAGGCTCCCGGTGGCTCCCGCAGGCTGCCGGTGTCTGCAGAGGTCTTCTACTGCAGTACACAGGACCTGCGGTGATGTCACAGTCATGTGACCGCGGGTTACCATGGTGAACCCGCGGTCACGTGACTGTGACATCACCGCAGGTCCTGAACTGCAGAAGACCTCTGCAGACACCGGCAGCCTGCGGGAGCCACCGGGAGCCTTAAGGAAGATGGCTGGAGACGGCGGGGGCTCGGGGGCAGGTGAGCATGAACTTTTTTTTTTTTTAACCCCCGCGCTCCTAGTTGAGAAGTTTTACTGTACTGAGCATGCTCAGTACAGTACAATCGGGTCCGAGGAGACATCAGATGTTTCCTCGGACCCTTCTCCATAGGGCCCCATGTTAGGGATCGGGTCAGATCGGATGTGCACTAAATGCCATCCGATTTGGTCCGATCCGAGTCTGTCAGATTTTGTAATCGGATGAAAAAATCGTTGCAGGCAACGATTTTTTTCACCGGAAAAAAATCGGCAAAAATCGGACAGAATCGGATCAGACCAAATCGGATGGCATTTAGTGCACATCCGATCTGACCCGATCACCATAGGGATGCATGGGATCCGAAAATCGGTCCGATGCTGTCCGATTTTTATCAGACAGCATCGGAAATGAATAAATCGTAGTGTGAAAGCACCCTTAGCAGCTTGTGCCAAGGAAAGATCTGTCATCTTGTCACATCGCCATTGGACTCGGTGGCTGGTGTTCCTGCCTTGGCCGCTGGGAGGCGCCAGATTTCTTCGGCTGATGGTGCCGGTAATAGGAGGGCCTTGTCCTCATATGGACCTGCTCCTTCGACGTCTGCCTCTGTCACTGGGCGTCACCGTATTTCTCCTTGGGGTGATGTTGGTGGCAGAGGAGCAGGGCCTGCAGAGGCGTCTGATAGGCGCAGCCTTCGTTCTTCTGTCAGAAGTGGGGTGGTTGGTGCCAGTCGTGCATCACCATCTGGCCTGGTTCTAGGGGCGGTCCGGATGAGATCAGGCCGTGAGCTCCAGCCTATGGGAGGTAACCGCGCCCTTCAAATACATTGGAGCCTGTCTTGCAGGCCGCCAGATATAGTTTTGGTTCCCCAGTGATATAGTGTGTGTTTAGTTTTGTCTCTGACCTTGCCTGGATTTCTGACTCTGCTACAGCCTGTCCATTTTGTACCTCAGCTGCCCTCTTGGTTTTTGACTTTGACCTTTGCCTGGATTTCTGACTCTGCTACAGCCTGATGATTTTGTACCTTCGCTGCCCTCTCGGTTTTGACTCGGACTCCTGACTACGTTTTTCGGGTCCTGATTTTTCCCTTCCTGGCGACCTTCCTGCTCTGCTGCTCATAATAGGCAGCTACCCCCTGGGCTCCGCTGTATTTCCAGATCCCTGTATAGGTGTTAAGGGTCTCAGGGTTTCTCGGGGTGCTGCCTTACCAGCAGCTCAGCCTCGCAGCGGATGGTCATCACACATCTGGCTCCACACAGCTCAGTCACAATCCAAAAACACTAATCAGAAAATAAAAAAATCACGAAGACCGGCTTCTAATGAATCAGGAGCATCTGATCAGTGGCGTGCGCCCCCGTGAGCCTCAGCACAAGTCCATATTTTGTTCCCACAATGAGCTTATGATGAGTTTTGGACGTTGCACTGCATATTTTCACTGTCATAAACGCAGTGTTTTAGGCTAAATGTGCACGCTGCAGATTGGGAGTAGAAACTCTCTGCACTAAATCTACATCATCTGGCAGAAAACAACACACCAAAAAGCGTTATGGTCGCAGATTTGTGCGCTTCCTGCATTTTGCTTAATTAAGTCAATGGCTGGAAGGGCTGAAAAATGCAGGCAAATCTGCACCAAGACTTGACATGCTGTAGATTTTGCTCTGCACCCAAATCTGCAAGGAAAAAATATGTAACAAAACTTCAAGCTTCTCATTGACTTGGCTGGCTTCAGGATAGGTATGCAGATTGGGGAGAAATCTGCTCCAAAAAATGCATCAAAAACATACTGAGTGCCCCTAGTAAAGTGGATGGATTTATACTAATCTCCAGCCCACTGGGCTTTTTTTCTACTCGGTGTAAACTGACCGGCAGAGAGCGGCTCAAATCCGCAGCTTGTCAATTTCTATTGCGGGTATGCTGAATTTTCTGTGCAGATTTTCCTCATAAACTTGTATTAGATGCAGAAAATTCACAGGTAAAAAACACATGTGTTTTTAGTGCGTTTCTGCGGCGAAAATCTGCACTGTGCGCATAGTGTGAATGTAGCCTTTTTTTGTGCTTTTTGACGCATTTTGCACCCCGCGCATAAAAGCGCCATAAAAAACACAGTGCATTCACACACTCGTTTTTTACAGGCTACTTCTCCCCCTAAAGAGCAGAGGAGAAGTGATGTCACACAGGGGAGGAAGAATAAAATAATAAAAATTGAATACTTACCCGGGATACGATACAACCGCAGGTACCGACCTTCCAGGGCCTATCAAGATCGGTGATTGGTTGCTCACAGTCATGTGATATGCGCGTCATATGCAGGTCACGTATCACATGACCATGAGCGGCCAATCACAAATCTTCCAAGGCCCTGGAAGGTCGGTACCTGCGGTTGTGTCGGCTCCCAGAACTCCTGGCGGAGAAGTAAGTATTCAATTTTTATTATTTTTAACACATTTGGATTAGTTTAATTTTGGTTTTGCAGTGTTTAGTAATACACTACGAAACCCAAAAGGGGCTGTCACAGATGTCACACAGGGGAGGATTCTTCCTCCCCTGTCTGACATCATGTCCTGCAGCACCGGCATATTCCCGCTGGAATTCCGCATTGTCTGAATGGTGATGCGTAATCCCATCTTTAGGCATCTATGGGGGAAAGCGAAGGTGCAGGTGTGTAAAGAATTGACATGGTTATTCTTTGTACGCCCGTGCTTTCTCCCACCGCGCATATTTATGCAGCGTCTGAGCGGCAAATGTGAATTTACATTCACTTTGCCGGCAGACGCACTTGCGCTTTTTTGAAAAAAGCGCGCGCCAAATAGCGCAAAGTGTGAACGTAGCCTAAATAATGTCAGTAAAGTTTTGTCAAGGCCAAATACTAGGAAGTATCAAAAACAAATTATCTTTATTTAAAGAACTAGATGGGTGTCCAATGCTACCGCATCGGGAGGGCGGCGGCCATCTCTCTCCCGTGTGCGCTGTCCCCCCTGTTCGCTCTCTCTCTCTCCCCTGTGTACTGTCTTCTCCCATTGTGCCCTCTCCTTTGACCTGTCTCTCTCCCCTCTGTGATCTCTCCCTGGAGCTGTCTCCCCTCTCTCTCTCCCTTTCCCTGTGTTCTGTCTCTCCACCCATGCTCTATACCCCTTGTGCTGTGCTCTCTTCTTTGAGCTGTCTTACCCCTGTGTACTCTCCTCCCTGTGTGCAGTCTCTCTTCCCCTGTGCTGTCTCCTCCCCTCGTATGCTCTCTTCTTTGACCTGTCTCCCCCGTGTGCTGTCTTCTCCACTCATGTGCTCTCTCCTTTGACCAATCTCCACCTTGTGTGCTGTGTTCTCCCCTCATGTGGTCTCTCCTTCGAGCTGTCTCCTCCTATGTGCTGTCTCTCTCCCACCTGTGCTGTCTTACCCCCTTGTGTCTTCTCTCCTCCCTCTCCCTCCCCCTGTGTGCTTGCACCCTGTGCACTCTCTTCTTGTGCGCTCTCTTCTCCCTGTGCACTGTCTCTCCCATGTGCTCTCTCTTCCTCCTGTGCGCTGACACTCCCCTGTGCACTGTCTCTCCCCTGTGTGCTGTCTTACCCCCTTGTGTCTTCTCTCCTCCCTCTCCCTGTGCGCTTGCACCCTGTGCACTCTCTTCTTGTGCGCTCTCTTCTCCCATGTGCTCTCTCTTCCTCCTGTGCGCTGACACTCCCCTGTGCACTGTCTCTCCCCTGTGTGCTGTCTATGGCCCCCCGTGCACTGTCTCTGACCCCCATGTGCTGTCTCTGACCCCTGTGCACTGTCTCTCTTCCCCCTGTGCTGTTTTCCCCACCTCGTGCTGTCTCTCCCCCCTGTGCTGTCCGATCCTCCCCCCTATGATGTATCTTCCCTTGTGCGGTCTATCTCTCCCCGCTGTGATGTCTCTCACCTTATGCTGTCTCTACTCCCTGTGATGTCTCTCTCCATGTGCTGTCTGTCACTCCCCTCCAACTGCCTCATCTCGCCATCTGAGTAAATGCACATGCTCGCATGACCAGCTACTCATATGGTGGCCATTTTTGTACACCCAAGTGAGCCCAAAGCTATGAACAAAGTTGGCCGTCGTATGAGTAACTGCACATGTGAGCGTAGGCAGACAGGCGCGGCGGTTAGATGGCATGGAGAAGGAGTGTCAGGAGACGTGGAGCATTGGGTCTCTGCGGCGACGAAGTGACTCTGAGGTTGCGGGTGGCATTGGGTGCGGGCCACTGGGGCACCGCTGGTGATAGTGCGCAAGAGGCAATTACCTCCAGGGGGCGCCATATTTGCACACACATCACTTGGTTGGCGGGGCAGAAATGGATTGTGCGTGATGGGACGTCAGGACGGGAATCGATGGAGGACAGGTCAGTCAGTGTGATTATGTAAGTAGATGACACGTCAAAAAGACAAAAGCCGCAGCATCAAAAGTGCAGATGAGAAATACACGAGTGACCTCATTTACATAGCAGGTGAAGAAACGCTCCACGTGGGGGCGGCGCTGACTCCGGTCAGGGACTAGAGTCAGATATCTGGCACAGGGACACCACCGATCCTCAGCCGTTACAGCCATCACCCCATGGTCCTTTCATTTTAGCACAATTGGGGGAAACTGGAGGGAAAAAGTCACAAAACACTGCACCACAAACCAGTGGGAAAATTGTTGCAGATTTTCCAATGCTGCGCTACAATTCTGCTTTATTCTTCACAATCAAAGCTTGCAGTGGCTGATAACAGAGAGCCATACTCACTTTTGTATCTATGACTTCCGCCAGCTGTTACCTCGCCGCGCTCTGCGGCTGACTTGCACTCAGGACAGTCCGGGCTCTGTGTACGGGCCCCCGTTACTAGGGGCAGTTGTCAGGGGCGTGGTCATTGTGTACGGGCCCCCGTTACTAGGGACAGTTGTCATGGGCGTGGCCAATGTAAATGAACCTGCAGCACATGCCTCATGGGAATTGTAGTTTCAAGGAAAAAGTCACTCTTTTTTTGAATTGCCATTACTGATTGATTTAAATAGTTTAATATTTGTCCAAAAGTTTTATTTGAGCCCAGGTATTTGTAAAAATAACAAGAAAAGATTGCTCTGGACTTCAAGTCCCAGAATGCATTGCATCGGGAAGGCCCCCAGAGATACATAATCATTATAATCCACCATTTCAGCACAGTTATGGCGGGTTCTGGTCGCTGAGGGTCGCAGACCCCCAGCACCGGCCGCTCCTCTCGTTTTGTGACGGGAAGATTCCAACAGGCGTGATTCGGGCAGCCCTTCTCCGCCCCGCCCACCACTGCCCTGCTCGGCTGCGAGGAAAACCCCGTGTCCGCCGGAAGCAGGCCTTTCTCTCCAGGATCCGCCATTAGCAGGAGGTGAGTGCGGCGCTGTGCTCCGGAGTGGGGGGCTCAGTGCTGTGTGCCGGGGGCTCGGGGCCGGGGAGACCGCACTGTTGGGGCTGTGATAACCGCTGTCCTCTTCTGCAGGTGGATCCGGCGCCAACATGCAGATCTTCGTGAAGACTCTCACGGGGAAGACCATCACCCTCGAGGTGCGAACGGGCGGAGTGTGGAGGCCGGTGTGGAGGCCGGTGTGGACGGAGGCTGTAGTGCGGCCATGCTGGGGGTTGTAGTGCTCCCGGCCGTGTCCACGTGGTCTGGGTACAGGCGGCTCATGTGCTGCCCAGGAGCCATGATGGAGGCAGTGTGATCTGCAGGATCAGGAGCTCATTATGGGATCTCCTCTGTGATCCCTGATGGGAGGATTCCTGCAGATCCCACTTGCCAGACTGCGAAGGGTTAAAATAATTTCCTATTTAATCCCATAAATGTTTCCTTCTGCTGGATTATCCCTCTTGTACAGTAGGTGTCCCCTGCGCCCCCCCGGTGTCCCCCGCGCCCCCCCGGTGTCCCCCGCGCCCCCCCGGTGTCCCCCGCGCCCCCCCCGGTGTCCCCCGCGCCCCCCCGGTGTCCCCCGCGCCCCCCCGGTGTCCCCCGCGCCCCCCCGGTGTCCCCCGCGCCCCCCCCGGTGTCCCCCGCGCCCCCCCCGGTGTCCCCCGCGCCCCCCCCGGTGTCCCCCGCGCCCCCCCCGGTGTCCCCCGCGCCCCCCGGTGTCCCCCGCGCCCCCCCCGGTGTCCCCCGCGCCCCCCCCGGTGTCCCCCGCGCCCCCCCCGGTGTCCCCCGCGCCCCCCCGGTGTCCCCCGCGCCCCCCCCGGTGTCCCCCGCGCCCCCCCCGGTGTCCCCGCGCCGCGCGCCCCCCCCCGGTGTCCCCCGCGCCCCCCCCCGGTGTCCCCGCTGGTGTCGTCTGTGTTTTCCTGATGCCCATAGAGAATGAATGGAGTGATGATGGGTATCATGTACCAGTGATAAGTTCCCCACTCTGCCTATTGGTGCAGGCCCCAGCAGTCACACACTGATTTGGCTCTCACTAAAGGGGGTGTCACACGCGTCAATATCGCCTGCACGATATCGGCTGCACGTGACGTTGCAGCGATATTGACGCGTGTGACATACTGCATCAACCAGCGATAAATCGCTGGTTGATGATCGCCAGGTTTCAGAACCAGCTCAGAAACCTGGCGATTGTCGCCCGGTGGACACGCAGCATCGCTGCGTGTGACACCGGGACTAGCGATATTCCAGCTCCCAGCGCCTGTCACAAGCGCTGGGAGCTGGTCTCCAAGGTACACTGCGGGTAACTAGGCAGCGCGCGCTGCCTAGATACCCGACGTGTACCTTAGTTACCAGCCTCCTCCGCTCACCGGGTGAGCGGAGGAGGCTGGTAACTAAGGTACACGTCGGGTATCTAGGCAACGCGCGCTGCCTAGTTACCCGCAGTGTACCTTGGAGACCAGGCTGCTCCCGCTTCCAGCAGGCTGGCAGCGGGAGCAGGACATCGTGGAAACGATATTTAAATCGTTTCCATGATGTCACTGGTCAATTGATCGCTGGTGAGTCTATCTGTGTGACAGCTCACCAGCAATCAGCCGTCAATGTCGTCAGCGATCAGATCGCTGACGACATTGACGCGTGTGACACCCCCTTTAGGGTATATGTCATCAGAGTTCCCCACTGACTTGCATTAGGCTCAGTATTCAAGACAATTACCCACATAGAGAGTATTAAAGTTAGAATAACTCAAACAATTCACTATTCACTCATCACTAGTGATAACTTGTTTTCACTGGTCAAGGAGGATATATAAAGAAAATGTCTGAGCACTGTGGCCCTGGCAGTCACTGGAGCTGTGGCGCTTAATGATTATGTATTAGCCCCTTACCAACATAGTACATACCTACATCCTATGTCTGCTCACATGCTGATCCTAGCATTTTTTAGAACATTAAAGGGATCCTGTCACCTCCAGAATGTCTCCTAAGCTACCAAAACATGTCCCTGCAGCATCCCATCAATAATCTCACACTCCTTTTGTCTCCTAAAAGCATCCTGTGAATGTGGATAAAAACGTTTTAATACTCACTCATTAGTGATTATAATTAGCAGGGGCCATATTCTTAAGCCTATAGGACATGTTGTTTTGCAGGATCCAGACAGCACCATGTCACCTGGCAACGTCATCCAGTCACATGGTGCCGCAAGGTCCTGGAGGCAGCGCTTGCTGCGTCCTGGCAGGGATGAGGAGATAAACAGTGGTCTCCTGGGGAGCATGGCGAGGTTAGAAAAGCGCAGCAGGGTTCACACACAGAACTTTGCATTCTGCGAGGATCTGTTCTTGATGCAGTTTTGCACCAAAAAAATAGAGCCTCGCAAATACACTGTGTGTGAACGCAGCTTTACAGGTGCTGGGACATCTCTGTTAACTAGTTAAATTTCACTTTCAATCTGACAGTGAGATTTAACATTTGCCAGCAGGGGTCACACTATTTCCTGCACCCACTGGAGGCCCAGTTATGTGATCACGGGGTGCTAATGAGTTGTCATCAGCTGATGACCCCTGTGTGTTTCCTTATGCTCCTCCTGTGAACTCTGCTTATGTGCTGACATTCACGTATGCCAAGTGGTGCTGATGCCCGCCTCTGTACAGCACAATGGATTAGATGATCACAGCTGGAAGTCCTCTAAGCAGAATAGTAAAAAAAAAATAAAGTGGGGATACGTTTTAAAAACTGAAAGAAAAAAACACAAGGACAACCCCCGCCTTCCCCCTCCTTTTCCCATTGAAAATAAAACCACATTTGGTATTGTTGCATTCAGAAATTCCAGATCTATCAAAATATAAAATGCTAGATGTAGAGCCCGGAGTTGCCTGAGCATAGTAACTAACTGTTCATTGTTATAAGCTGAGTGTATATCTGTGTGTCCACTGTACACATCAAACCTGCCCTCCAACCCGCCCCATCCAAAACACGTCTCCTACCTCCAAATCTGCACCCTCCCCAAACTTGTACCCCCCTCACCCACACGCCTCCAAACCAACAGTCAAATGGGGGGTGTGCAAAATGTTGTGATTGTAGATGCAACGGTGCAATTCCTTTGATAGACATGCATACATTGTGAAGGGCGGGGCCTTAAAGGTGATAGCCACACCCCCTTCAATGCTCTGTGGAGGGGTGGGACATTTCGTTTTATTTGCATCTCATTCAAGAGCCTTTTGATACATTCTTTGTTTTTCCTTCCAGTGCAAAGATGTGGGTGTGGTTATGTGCAGTGGGCGGGACTTTATATACACACTCAACTTCATATATTAGATATGAATCAAAACGGTGAAGGGCATATGGAGAAAATAATTAAAATGACAGGGTTATTTTCTTGGTCGCTGCAACATTGCAATAGGAGGCGATCAAAACGTCACAACCACCCAAAATGGTAGTAAAAACGTCAGCTCAGGGCTCAAAAGGACAACCACAGATCCCAAAAAATGAGAACATTACAGGTCTTGGAAAATGGCACCAAGTGTTTTTTTTTTTTTTTTTCTACCTCTTCACCACTAAAATAAAAAAAAAAACTATACATGTCAGGTACCCACAAACTCGCACTGAGCTGGGGAATCAATCATACCGACATGTCGGCTTTACCATTTATTGAACAAGGCGAATAAAAAAAATTGTGAAATTGCACCTTTTTTTTGTGCAATTTCACTGCACTTGGAATGTCAAATGTGTGATAGACCCAGCACTGCCCACTAGATGGCGTACATGATGGATTCTATCAGAGTTTTTACTCTTATTCGGGATGTTTATTGTGCAAGTTACAAGGGAAAACTATTTCTTGTTCAAAAGTTTTTATTGAGTTTTATAATACAAGGTAAACGATTAAACATGCATATGATATAACTGAGTCTGCGGCAGTTTCAGTTAGTTCAAACAAAACAGGTAAGGTAATGTCCTTGCCAACGAGCATAGGACAAGTCTGCGATAAATCAGCATAGTTAAGGTTAACAACACATCTCATAATTTATGAGCTTTTATAACTAATTGAATAATATAATTCAATAAACAAAAATTCTGATGTTTGGTTAAAAGGGGGAGGGGGGAGGATAGAAGGGTCGAGAGGGAAGGGGAAGGGGTAAGAGGGAGGAGAAGAGTCATCACTGTTCAAGAGTTTGGAAGTGTGCTTGTGAATGACTTGGTCCATACAGTTCATGTGTGTTTAGACTTGCACGTTCGGGAAGTGACTAGAGGGAAATAGCCTGTTCCAAGGTCCCCATTTTTTATTGTATTTATTAATTGATTTGTGCCTAAGTGCGTAGGATAGCTCGTAAGCATTGTGTGTAGAGACCTTCTCTAGAAGAGTAGAGAACGAGGGTGCCTTGGTGTCTCTCCACATCGATGCGACGAGTGTTTTTGCTGTTAAGATAATGTGAACCGTCAGAGGTCTATAGTGAGGGGGGATGTGTTCAGTATCAAGAAGGAGGATGACAAGTTCCGAAGAAAGAATACATCCGTCATCTGTTAAGTCCGTGAGCAGCATTTGGGTTTCGTTCCAGAAAGACTCCAATGCTCTACAATGCCAAAAGATGTGAGAGATGTCTCCAATCTCTACGAGACAGCGCCAGCAAAGTGGGGAGTTCTCCTCTTTGATCGAGTGTAATCTTTGCGGGGTGAAGTACCATCGGGTGAGAGTTTTGTAATGGGTTTCTATGAGTGATGCATTCGGAATCATCTTTTGGAGTTTCGCAAGTGAGTTGCTAAGAAGCTCGGGGTGAATTGTGGTTCCCAATTCTCTTTCCCAGGCGGTTAAGTTGTGTGTTTTAGTAAGAGCACTATCAGAATTCACAATTTTATAAATGCTTTTGGTGGACCAAAAAACTAGGGATAGGTTGTGCTTGTATAATTGGGCAACAGGTTGAGGGAGAAGAAAATTTGGTGTTTTTTTTTTTTATGTATCTGAATATCTTTTCCCAAGTGGTGAGTTCAGATTCTTGTAAACAAAAAGTTGCTTGTAGCCGATCTAGTGGAAACAGCCTGTTGTTCCTATCGATAATATCAGAAATGTAATTTATCCCAGAGCTTTTCCATGTGTCTAAGTTGATGTTCGGGATCATAGATTTTAAGATGTCGATTGGTATCCAGTCGTGGGACAGTACTGTTGAGGTTTCTTTTGCTTTTGATGTGAAGAGTTTCCAAGCCTGAATAGTCGCTTTGATGGTTAAGTCCTGAGGAAGTCTCTTGGAGGCTTCGCATAGGTGAGATAGGAGCAAAAGAAAGAGTTTGTTTTTAGGGTGCTTGGATTCCTCTAGAGTGAGCCAACTAGGTCTTGCCATCTCGCTCCACCAGGTCCTGCTTAGGGTGATTAACGTAGCTGTATAATATGCCATGAGGTTGGGGACTGCCAGGCCTCCGTTAGCTCTGCTCTTCTCCAATGTATTTCTTGCAACCCTAGGTTTCCTCTGCCCCCAAATAAAAGAGGATAATTGGGACTGGAGTTTCCTAATCCAACTTTGTTTTATGGGAATTGCAAGGGAGCGAAAGATGTAGAGGATCTTCGGGAGTGTGAACATTCTATAGGATTCGATCCTTCCAATCCAGGATAATTCTATTTTTGACGCGTGGGCAAGATCCAATTGGATAGTGTTAAGGAGAGTCGTCAAGTTTCTGTCTATGAGATTAGAGGTGTGGTCTGTGATTATAACCCCTAAGTAATTTAGTTCCTTCTTGTCCCACGCAAGATCATGCTCAGCTTTGATAGAGGAGAGAGTTTCAGGATCAAGATTAAAATGCAAGACTTGAGTTTTGGTGAGGTTAATCTTGTAGGAAGATACTTCAGCAAATTCTTCGATAGTCAAGAGTAGATTCCTCAATGAATTAATGGGATCCGATAGTGTGAGGATGATGTCGTCTGCAAACAGGCTAATCTTGTACTCTTTTGTTACGGTGTGGACGCCTTTTATGAGGTAGTTCATTCTAATCTTCTCTGCCAGCGGTTCAATGAAAAGATCGAACAGTGAGGGTGATAAGGGACAGCCCTGTCTAGTTCCGTTTGTCAGGGGGAAAGTGTCTGATAAGGTATTATTAGTCAGTATGCTAGCTGTTGGGTGTGAATAAAGAGCTTGGATCATGTGGAGAATGTTGCCCCTAAATCCAAATTTTTTGAGGGATTCAAAGAGGAATCCCCAATGTACCCTGTCGAACGCCTTTTCGGCATCGACTGATACAAAAATTGCAGGAGTTTTACGGTTTTCGATTTGTGATAATAAGTTAATAATTCTTCTGGTTGCGTCCGCTGAACCCCTGTTTTTGATGAATCCCACTTGATCACTATGTATCGGGAAAACTATTTCTTAAAGTGTGATGAAACAATATAGTAGATGCTATGTATACATAGTTTAAGATAAAATATACGTAAAATAAGATTAAAATACACAATCTATAGTTACATCCTAGGGTGTATCGGGTATGCTTATATCCATGTGAGTATGGTTTACTGTTAGTGGCCTATCACCTATGTGGACTTGCTGATCTGATGGGTCTTGAGACCTTGCTCAAAAGTTCCTGTGAAGGTACAGCTCTCTTCCTTCAGGTGTGATGTAACATCTGATGCTATGAGGTACCTTTACACACTGGTGAGCTGTCAAACAGGCAGACTTGCCAGCGACCAGTCAGCAGCGACATCGCTGGTAACCAGGGAAAACACCGGGTAACTAAGAAGCGTGCGCTGCTTAGTTACCTGGTGTTTACCCTGGTTACCAGTGCCCAGCATCTAATGTGCGGCGCTGGCTGTGATTTTGCTGGTTGTTGGTCTCACTGTCGCACACACCAATGCGTGCTGACCAGCGGGAGTCCAAGGACCAAAAAATGGTCCTGAACGACGTGCAGCGATCAGCGACCTCACAGCGGGGGCCAGGCCACTGATGCGTGTCACACACTGCAACATCGCTGGAGAGGTCGCTGTTGTGTCACAAAACCTGTGACATTTCAGCTATATCGCTAGCGATGTAGCAGTGTGTGAAGTACACCTAAAGAATGTTACTTCAGGATGCTTACTGAACAATTATATTCACCATAAGCAAATCTAGGTTTTTTTACCTTATGTAAACCAGATATCTTTCACAACAATAATATATCCAAAATATGTTTACTTAAGTCAGATATGTTACAGCAAATAATTCACACCATCCATCTAATCCTTACAAAGACGATCCAGAGCACCCATTAACAAGGTAATGTCATAGGGACAAAGCAGTTCTTTGTGTATATAAAGGTTAGTGGTAATTTGGATATATCTACTACTACCAGATACTATGGCCATTATACAGATCCAATACCTGTGATGAATAAGCACGCCTTGTGAAAGATATCCGGATTACATAAGGTAGAAAAAACCTAGATTTGCTTATGGTGAATATAACTTCAATAAGCATCGTGAAGTAACATTCCTTATAGCATCAGACGTTACATCACTCCTGGAGGAATAGAGCTTTACCTTTACAGGACCTTTCGAGCAAGGCCTTGGAGCAAACCCTCTGTGTCCTACAACCCTCATCCCAAAATCTACATACAGGTTTCATGGAAAGACAATATTGACACATTGTCAGACTGGGCATGTGATAACAAGAACCACAAATGTTTACACTGAATTCATCCATTTTTTTTTTAAATACACCAGTATCCTAAAGACCCATCAGAGGAGCAAGTCCACATAGGAGAGTGGCCACATAAAAGCTTTTAATCTTTTTATTTTTACGTATTCTTATTTTAAACTATATGTATACATAGTGTCTATTATATAGTTTTATCACACTTCTAGAAACAGTTTTCCCTTGTAATTTGCACAATAAACTTCCCCAATAAGAGTAAGAACTCTGATAGAATCCATCATTAATATACGCCATCTAGTGGGCAGCACTGGGTCTATCACACATTTGAAAGTCTGGTTAAAGAGGACCTGTCACCAAACCAGGCATGGTGATCTAATAACAGCACTGGATGCAGCATGTCTGCAGCATGCAGGCAAGGGGTCCCCCCGCACTTGAGCAGCCCTGTACCCTGAGATAATACACTTGGAAAACTTACATGCTACAGCCACTAAGGAGGTGGCTAGGGGCTGCAGCCAAGGGCAGATTCACACCCCCTTCCTGTGTAATCTGTCCACCGCTGATTATAAACTCTGTTTAAATGCTGCAGACAGGGAGAGAATGGTTGGCAGCGGTGGGCAGATTATACATGCAGGGGGTGTGAATCTGCCCTTGGCTGCAGCCCCTAGCCACCTCCTTAGTGGCTGTAGCATGTAAGTTTTCTAACTGTATTATCTCTGGGTACAGGGCTGCTCAAGTGCTGGGGGACCCCTTGTCTGGATGCTGCAGACATGCTGCATCCAGTGCTGTAATTAGATCACCATGCCTGGTTTGGTGACAGGTCCTCTTTAACCTACAACTAAGGGAGGGTTTGGGTTACACAGTGCCCCCCAGACCTACAGTAGTAAACCCTTTCAAGCTTAATTAGCTAGCTCCGGTGTTCAACCATCGGTAATAAGATTCATTTGGAATTTAGTGTTCCAGTACACAGTGGAAGAATAAATTCAAAAGTACAATTTGACCTGCAAAAAAACCCTCTTTTCTATATTGACAAAAACGTTCTGGCTTTGGAAGGGGGGATGGTGTAATGAGAGCACAAAAACTGAAAATGTCCAGTGACTGAAGTGGTTAAGTGATGTGCCCCCTGGAGAGCAGTGACTAATGGCAGCTCTCTACAGATAGGCTGCTAATGAGAGATCACGACCTGTCTCTATGGCTGTAGTTGTCACTTGTTACTACTGGATCTTCTGGCCATTTTTAAGGGTTTCTTTAGGCAACGCCCCCAGTCTTTCGTTCCTCGCAGGACCGTGCGGTATATGGCTATTTTAGTGTTATATTGTTCCATCTAACTTCCTATAGTCACATCGCAACATCCTGATAACGTGAAAGTCTCAGATATTGAGTTCTGTCGCCAACCGCATTGCGCTCGATGTTCTCCATTGACTTCAGTGCAAGTGACGCGAGACACTGACCTGTTCGACAAGTTTTCAAGTTGACTTTTTTTTTTTTGCCACATGCTTTTGGATAGTTTTTTAACATTTCACTTTCTTCTTCAGGTCGAACCCTCTGATACTATTGAAAATGTCAAGGCTAAGATTCAGGATAAGGAAGGTGAGTTCTTCTGAATTGTCAGACACAGACCTGGGAGGCTTGAAAAGGGTTGTCCGGGGATCATAAGCCACAAAATGCTCAGATTGGGGGATAAAATGAATCAATACTGAACTCATTGTTTCCCTGCTGCTCTCTGCTGCCTGCAGCAATGGTGTGCTGTCAGAGGGTTGTGTCATGGCTGCATGTCATCAGCAGAGATCGGTGGGGTCCGGGCAATGCTGCAGACTCAGGAAATTGGTTTTATTATTTGCATTTTATATTAAAAAAAAAAGAAAAATGGACTCCAGACATCCCAACGATCCTTCTGTTTGTTCGTGATTGGCAGGATCAGCTGATAATAGGAATGATGGCCTCTAAATGATCGTTTTCCGAATACCGTATATACTCGTGTATAAGCCGGGTTTTTCAGCCCAAAACTTGGGCTGAAAAGTCTCCCCCTCGGCTTATACACGAGTCAATACGGGTGGAGGCTGGAGAAGGCTGCTGTATGAGCGGCCCCGTCACGTGGGGCTGCTCATTATATATGTACTGCTTCCCCCTGTCAATCAGCGGCAGGGGGAAGCAGTTCATATATGCCCCCAAATGCTGACACTCTCCCCCCTTGTAAGGCCCCCCCCCCCCCCCCGCTGGTTATATTACCATCCCGGTCTTTCTGATCAGCGCCGCTCCGCAGTGCTCCGTCCGTCCAGCTACATCCGGGATCCCCGGCCGTCGCAGGCATATGATGTCATCGTGCGACGGCCCGAGATCCCGGATGCAGCGAGGACGGAGCATGAAGAACGGAGCACCGAGGAGCGGCGCTGATCAGAAGACCGGGATGGTAAGATAAGCAGATGGGGGGTGAGTGCCAGCATTTGGGGGCTGCTGGGTACCCCCAGGGGGCTGCTGGGTACCCCCAGGGGGCTGCTGGGTACTACCACTGGGGATGCTGTATACCTGTGCTGGGGTCCACCCTCGGCTTATACACGAGTCAATAGGTTTTTCCAGATTTTTGGGGCAAAAGTAGGGGGGTCGGCTTATACACGGGTCGGCTTATACACGAGTATATACGGTATCTCCCTATAGAGAACTCATGAACACTGACCATATATATTGTGCTAGAAGCTGACTGGTGGTTCTTAAGATGTTCCACGACATCTACAATGAAATATTGTGCATCCATAGGAATCGGGGACAGTTTACATTTATTTACTTTTTTTTATTTAATGTAGTAATTTATGGATATTTCATATAAACAAACAGATATTGTTAATAAACCCAATGCTATGTCCTTACAGACAGGGTATTGGAGAGTTTTTCTAACTATTACAGGGTTTAGTCCTGCTACTGTCACTCCCACATCAGTACATGAGTGGGGCAAGGCGATGTTGCATCTACTGTAATCTGACAAACTTCCAGGGTTTGGGATTCCCTCTGTTGTCTCTGATCTGTGAGATCTTTGCACTAAGCCAGCATTTTTGCCAGGGCTGTGGAGTCAGTAAGCCAAACCACAGACTCCTTAATTTCCCTGACTCAGACTCCCTCATACGGCTCACGTTTTAGTCCTACATTTATTGTTGAACAATGGTAACATCAGACTTTAATCATTATAATCAAGATGGAACACAATTCATAATATATTGCATTGAACGACTGTACACAATTTATTATATATCTTAGGAGTTGGTCCATTTTATTCAGATTCCACCAAAATGGTCACAGACTCCACAGCCCTGGTTTCTGCATCATTTACTGGGTAGTTAATGAATGGAGCCAAGGCTGTGGGACTTGAATTAGAGAAATTGAGAAGTTGGAGGATTGGCTAGAGCGGTAATTACTATGTGAAGTAAGATTCAGCAGTGCTGGGTTAGTGTGGAGAATGGGATATCACACTTCTACAGTGAGGAGGATTATGGGATCCCGCTCTGATTGTGGGGAATCTTGCAAGTTTGGTTCATCATGTCCCCATTATAAATCATTTGGCCATTTCTGCTAACAAGTGTTATTTAGAAAAATGTCCATCCTGGAGCTGACCAATGCTTTCTGAAATTAAAAGTGCAACCTGTGAGTGGTGGTGGGTACTTTGAGTCATTTTAGAAAGCACTATTTAATCTAGGGACTGTCATTGTAATGTGCATTATTCTTGCAATGTTCTCTCTGCCCATGGAGACTGATGTCTTCTGCTTCTCTAGGTATCCCTCCTGATCAGCAGAGGTTGATCTTCGCCGGCAAGCAGCTTGAAGATGGCCGCACTCTCTCCGACTACAATATCCAGAAGGTATTCCTCTGTTTAAAGCTCAGCTTCACATTTGTTTCTCTTTTTAAAGTGACAGGACATGAAATTCCCTGCAGATGGGCAGGGTACAGGCTTATATTGAAGCCATACACCACCACTGATCTGCAGGGTATTTCATTTATCGTCACATTGGAGGTGGGGTTGAATGATTCAAAATTGTCTCATTTCTGTCAAACTTGTCAAACTCGCCGGCCAATTCTTGGCTTGGTGGATGTCATGATGCATCCTGGTAATAGACACAAGTCCAGCGCCACTTGCACATTGACGCGAGATGTGCCGGCCTCTTGCGCCAAATACGTTTTGACATGGTACTCTGTTTAGGTCGCTGCCTAAAATTTAAATTATCAACTAGTTGCAACTTGTGAACTGATTACACGTCCCATGGAGGTAGATAAACCTGTACAAATTAGCCTTTTAATAATGTATGTGGCAGATATACATACTTTTGGCCCTGACCGTGTTATTGGTAAATCCATTGGCATAATCTCAATTTTTCCACTCCTGTAGGAGTCCACTCTTCACTTGGTGCTGAGGCTCCGTGGTGGTGCAAAGAAGAGGAAGAAGAAGTCTTACACCACTCCCAAGAAGAACAAGCATAAGAGAAAGAAGGTCAAGCTTGCTGTGCTTAAGTACTACAAGGTAAGATTTGAAGTGGCTTGTTCCTTCTGTGCTTCCGGCTCAGACACCTTTATTATTTATGGACACTAGTGTGGCACACACCTGGCGTGTCGATAATCTGCCCATAGTATCATGTACATAGTCATCATATTAAACCCAGTCTGAGCACTTCTTTCCTAGTGGATGGTTTTGTAGACAATGGTTAGTATTGCACAGCACCCATATGGCTGGGTCTAGAACCACTTTGAATTTCCAGCCTTCTAACAATAATAGTTGTCCCTGTTGATGCTTGTTGTGATTGCTGGTAATGCTGCCAAACACAAGCATTTAGCTGGTGGACTGCATTATTGCTAACTGCACTGGGACATGATCATTAGTGATAAGCAAGTAGCGGAACATTTGTAATTACTATATACTGGTAACGAGTAGTTTTCAATCCTCGTGTACTCGTCCGAATAGCGAGTCTAATGTTAGTCCATTAGTGATTGGCTCTACCCACACACACCCGGCTAAAAAATGTATTTCCAGGGCCGGAGGATTGGATTTTTTGTGGTTTCAATGCTTAAAACACCTTGCTGTGCCCCCCAGAGAGAGACAACCATTCAATCTGCTCTCACTGAGGTGCCAGCTCCCATTGTTTACTGAAGGGAGCTGGCAATATGTGTCAGATCGACACATCACAAGCACCAGCGATGCTCGCCACGTAACGAGTATCACGAATACTGTATTATCTGTGCGAATAGTGAATAGTAACGGTTACTCACTCATCACTAATGATCATCCTTTTATAGGGGTTTTTACCCTGCTGTCAGCAGTCTTGCACCTGGAATGTTTCCCTGAATGCCTGTTATATGTAAGCCTTTCTTTTGTAGGTTGATGAAAATGGAAAAATTCACCGCCTGAGGCGTGAATGCCCATCAGATGAGTGTGGCGCCGGAGTCTTCATGGCAAGTCACTTTGACAGGCATTACTGTGGAAAGTGCTGTCTGACCTACTGCTTCAACAAGCCCGAGGACAAATAAATGTACATGTGTTAATAAAGTCCACCCGTACTTCACTTGTATTCGGCTTTATTATTATGGCTCCAGCTATTCTGGACTACACAAATCTGGCTGGGAAAATAACATCTTCAGTTACATAAAACGTAAGCGGCTCAAATGACAGGGTGTGCTCCCTCACAAAATCTAGGTGGAAGAGCATGAAAGGTCCTAATCTATTACATGCATTCTCTTCAGTATTTATGTAGAAAACACCATGACCTGATCAGGAATACAAGAAGTTTGACATTCAGAGATACACAGTTGTGGCCAAAAGTATTGATACCCCTGCAATTCTGTCAGATATAATACTCAGTTCCTTCCTGAAAATGATTGCAATCACAAATTCTTTGGTATTATTATCTTCATTTAATTTGTCATCAATGAAAAAACACAAGAAGATTTGTCCTAAAGCCAAATTGGATATAATTCCACACCAAACATAAAAGAGGGGGTGGACAAAAGTATTGGCACTGTTAGGCTGGCTTCACACTGCGGCAGCGTCCGGTCCGGGTCTGTCAGGGGTGACAGCCTGGACCGGAGTTTTGCTGCATAGAATACTGTCGGGCTGCACGGAGCTGGATCGCGTCGGGTGGCAATTATCTGCCATCCGGCTGCTAGCTCGCCGGATGAATCCTGCAGTAGTGGGGATTTGTCTGCCGACTCCAAAAACGGTGCATGCAACGTTTTTGGAGTCGGCAGACAAATCCCCACTTCTGCAGGATTCATCCGGCGAGCTAGCAGCCGGATGGCAGATAATTGCCACCCGGCGCGATCCAGCTCCGTGCAGCCCGATGGTATTCTATGCAGCAAAACTCCGGTCCAGGCTGTCACTCCTGACAGCCCCGGACCGGACGCCGCCGCAGTGTGAAGCCAGCCTTAGAAAAATGATGTGATGCTTTTCTAATTTGTGTAATTAACAGCACCTGTAACTTACCTGTGGCACCTAACAGGTGTTGGCAATAACTAAATCACACTTGCAACCAGTTGACATGGATTAAAGTTGACTTAACCTCTGTCCTGTGTCCTTGTGTGTACCACATTGAGCATGGAGAAAAGCAAAGACCACCGATGCATGCTGCCCAGTGGGACCACAACGATCAAAAAATGGTCCCGGCGACTCTTACACGAGCAGCAATCTCACAGCAGAGGCCAGGTCGCTGCCAAGTGTCAAACATAGCGAGGTCGCTGTTGCGTCACCAAACTTGTGATTCAGCAGTGATCTCGCTTAGTGTGACGGGGCTTTACTGTATTAACCACCAGAAGCATTACTGGTGTCAAAAAGGGCAGGGTCTTGAACTATGAGGAGGATGAAGCTTGGTTGCCCAGTTACGCCACCATAGCCAAATTGTTCACTGTTAAGTAAGAATGAATCCAGACAGCAGGACCCTCAAGGGGGCATGTAAACTAAAGCAAAAAAAAAAACTTTTAAAAATAGAATAAAAAAAAGTTCAAACCACCCATTGACACATTGAAAATCTATATACAGTTGTAGCCAAAAGTATTGACACCCCTGCAATACTACAGGTCTGAGAAATAGGGTCCCAACAACATCCGTATCATCACGGATCATTGCTGCGTGGATGGTGAGATCTGACTGACATCTCACCAGCGACCACATAGCGACACACCAGCGATCCCTACCAGGTCGTATCATTGTCGGGGATCACTGGTGCGTCGTCAAGTGTGACGTTGCCCTACGTCTGGTGAGTAGACTGGTTCTAACAAAGCCTGATGATCCTGGCCTCTGATGCCTATGGTGACTCTGCACCAGAGGATAGACTCACTCCTGGGGAGAAGCATAATGGAGTAAGGCTGGCTTCACACTTGCAGATGGATCTGCAGCGTTTTGCAGATGCATCTGCAAGTGTGAGCATGCTGACCGCGGCCCCTATGTTTATAATAGGGCGCACGCGGTGTGAAAGCTCTCATTCACTCCTATATGTGTACTGTCAGCAGGCGTATGCCTGCTGACAGATCACACACTCCCGTCCGCACTGTGGACGCGAGATGTAGCGTCCATGCTGCGGGCGGGAGAGTGTGATCTGTAAGCAGGCATACGCCTGCTGACAGTACACATATAGGAGTGAATGAGAGCTTTCACACCGCGTGCGCCCTATTATAAACATAGGGGCCGCGGTCAGCATGCTCACACTTGCAGATGCATCTGCAAAACGCTGCAGATCCATCTGCAAGTGTGAAGGCAGCCTAAGGGTCACTCACTATCTGAGAAAGGAATGGGGAAGAGGAATAGTGCCTCACTGGTATTCAATTAGACCACAGGTACCTGGATAATATGGCAGGCTTCCACTGCTAGATAAATGTTGAATGATATATCCAGCACCAGGTTTCCTCTCATTTCTGCATCTTTAAGGCCTAATTACACACACAGATAATTGTGCAGAGATTGTTCGCAGATCTCTGGTTGCAGTGAAATCATGGACACATTGTTACATTTTGTGGTAGTGTACAAATGTAACAATGTGTACATGATTTCACTGCAACCAGAGATCTGCGAACAATCTGCACAATTATCTGTGTGTAACTGGGCATTTATTCATGGAAGCTTCAAAGCAATAAAAGCATAAGGGTATGGACACACATCCGAGTTTAAAAATGCTCCGATTCTCGGATCCGAGATTTGGACGAGTGTCATCTGACTTTTGGTCAGTGTGGCTTGCGAGTGCTGTCTGAGTGCAATCCATTTTTTTGCTCAGCAGCTAGTTGCTGTATAATCATTTACAGGTGCATTTCCTACAGTTGTCTGAGCTACAGAATGGTAATGTAGCAATTAAAACTCGCATCAGACTCAGATGGTGCGAGTGTGGTCCGAGTGCAATCCGTGTTTTTTGTCGGACCCATAGACTTGCGTTGGCGAGTCTCGTCCGTGACTCGCATAGAATCGCAACATGTTGCAATTGACTCGCAATCTGAGAATTGGATACGGAAAAAGTGTATGAGACTCGGAAATGTGGTCTCCGACAGTTAACATTGGTCCGAGAGCAATGCGATTTTTCCACACAGTAAACTCAGACGAGTTTCACTGATGTATGGCCGAGCCTTAAGGTTGGTTTCACACTGCAGTTTTTCACTGATCAGTGTCCATCAGTGTTTGTGTGCCAAAACCAGGAGTGTCTCCAAAACTCAGAACAGGTGTCAATCTTTCAATTATAGTTTTTCTCTGCAAGTTCCTCCCCTGGTTTTGACACACACACCTGACGGAACCTGTTATTGGGGTGCACAGACTCCCCGCCTGACACGTTTTGAATGCTTGGTTCTTTTTTTAAAGGCAAGCTTCCACAAATAAACATGCATAAATGAGAAGAAACCCGGTGCTGGATATCCCATTCAACATTTGTACAGTTTTCTGGATTCTGGAAAGCAGCTAAACGTTTGGTCAGTTCCTGCACTTGTGGACGTAAGTCTGCAGAAAGGTCAACAACCTGGGTCTGAGCACATGATTGCCAGTGTTGGCATAGGCTGACTCCCGTAGTATACGGATGGCTCTGTCTTTGAAGTGGGGAAGTCCATATCAGGGTCCTGCAGTGACATCATGTGCAGTTGAGACTTTTGGAGTTATGCAAAAGACCCTCAATGAACTGCTCCTTCAGCATATTGTTCTTATATCCTGCACACTGTTTGTTTGATGGCCCGCAGAGCCTCCTTCAAATTAAGTGAATACTCTCTGCCAGTGTCCCGAGTTCTCTGTCGGCAGCTGAAAAATCTCATCTTTATCTCAGAAGCAGTATGAGTGAGGATGTGTCCTCTGTCAAAATATCAGTTTGTGGCAATTTTGAAGTCGTGTCATGCTTCCAGGGGAAGGCGCCCTAGATTGGACCCACTGGGCCGTGGTACCGAACTCCCCTGGGTGAGCTGGACCTAGTTTAACCAACCCCTATACAGGGATTGTCAGGGGCAAGCCCAGGGGGTCGAAATACCACGGCTGCTAGTACCAGGGGGCGGCTCGTAAGGTTAGCCTATGCTAAGGCACAGCAAAGGATTCTGGGTCACGTTACAAGGCTAGGCGAGCAGGAATGGTGCTACCGGGGTAGAGCACAGCTAGGGTTCCAGGTAACCGGGTACAAGGAAGGCCTGACCAACAGGCAGCAAGGCAGAAGCAAACTAACTTAATAATCAGGCACCTCCCATCAGTTGTGGTGGCCTTATATACCAGAGGAAGAGCAGCTATTGGTCAAGGGGAGTGTCAGGTTGGACCGCATCGGCCCCTAGAGTCACAGGGGAGGAGTGCACCTAGTGCACCGCTGATTGGTCACATGAATACGACCATTGTAATGTGCTCATGTGTGAGCCCGGTGGTCAGCTGACAGGAAGGGAACCCAGCGACGGCTCCGAGACACAGTACGCCTTGACGCTGGACGTCCGGTCGGCAAAGAATGCCAACCTGGGAGAGGTAAGCTGGGGAGCGGTGCCAGGGGACCTAACAGTACCCCCTCCTCCACGCCCCCTCCTCCGAAGGTGCACTAAGAACCTCGCCAGAATGCATGGCGCATCAATGTTCTCCCGTTGCTCCCAGGTCCTCTCCTCAGGACTGAAGCCAACCCAGTCAATCAAGAAGAGGGTCTTGCCTCTACTCTTCTTCATGGCAAGGATGTCCCTGACCTCATAGACATTCTAGGAACTGAGAGGCCATGGCACGGTGCCGGAGGATGGATGGAAACGATTATGCACCCCCGGTTTCAACAACGAGACATGAAAGGAATTGGGGATGCGAAGTGAGGCAGGCAGTCTCAATGTGTAGGCAACGTCGTTGATGCGTCCAAGGACTTCGAAAGGACCAATATAACTCGGTCCTAACTTGTAGAACTGCACCTTCAACCTGACGTATCTGGAAGAAAGCCACACATTATCGCCCGGGAGATAAGACGGTGCATCTAAGCGTCTCTTATCGGCATGTCTTTTCATCCTGCCGGAGGCTTGTGTAAGGGCGTTTCTGGTCTCAGTCCAGATCTTGGTAAATGCATTGGCCGCCGGGTGGCCAGACACTAAGGAAAACGGAAGAGGTAAACCAGGATGTCGCCCAAATACCACGACAAAGGGATATTTAGCTGGCGATTCACTAGAGTGATTGTTGTAAGTGAATTCCCCCCAAGGAAGGAGACTGGTCCAGTTATCGTGATGAGCATTGGCGAAGTGCCGGAGGTAGGTGGTGAGGACTTGGTTAATGCGCTCTAACTGCCCGTTGGACAGCGGATGTTAAGCCTTGGAGAAGTCCAACGTGATGTCCATATGCTTGCACAGCGCCCTCCAGAATCGGAAAGTGAACAGAAATCCCCCATTGGACACCATATGACGAGGAAATCCGTGGAGCCGGAAGATCTGTTCGATGAATATCTTGGCTAACTCTGGAGCAGATGGTAGAAGTGAGCCATTTTAGAGAAGTGATCCACGACTACCCATATGACCGTACAGCCGGAGGAGCAGGGGAGATCCGTAATGAAATCCATAGCTATGTGTTGCCAAGGAGCCGATGGGACTGGGAGAGGCAGTAGATTTCCAGCCGGTAACTCTCTGGACACCTTATTTCTAGCACAGGACGCACATGAAGCAACAAAGTCGTGGACGCCTTAACGGATAGTAGGCCACCAATAGTGATGAGAGATCAAAGAGAGAGAATTCTTAACTCCTACGTGACCGGCAACTCTCGACGAGTGTCCCCATGCTAGGACCGCCATCTTCTGATCCTGTGCTACGAAGGTCTTCCCCGGCAGAAGTCCAACTACACGTAAGGTAGCCACGGTGATTATCTTGGTAGGATCGATGATATGGAAGGTTTCCTCTTCAACATCCGACTGCTAGAAGGACCTTGACAGAGCATCAGCCTTGATGTGTTTACTGCCCGGCCGGAAGTGCAGTTCAAAGTTGAAACGGGAAAATAACAGGGACCACCGGAACTGCTGAGGGTTGAGCCTCTGGGCAGACTGGAGATAAGCTAGGTTCTTGTGGTCTGTGAAGATAATGAACGGATGAACGGCACCCTCGAGGAGGTGTCGCCACTCCTCCAATGCCAATTTGATAGCCAGCAATTCACGATCCCCAATAGAGTAGTTACACTCCGATGAGGTAAATGCTTTGGAGAAAAACCTGCAGGTGACTAACCGACCCGAAGAGGATTTCTGGGAGAGGACAGCCCCCGCTCCTATGGAGGAGGCGTTTACCTCTTCAATGACCTGTCTGTTTACCTCTGGTTGGTGCAAGGCAGGGGAATCAATTGTCTGTATTAATTTGCAAACCAAGGAACTGCTGAATAGCATTAGTCCCCACAGGACGGGGCCACTTCAGCGTGGCAGAGAGCTTCTCAGGATCCATCCGTAATCCGGAGTCAGAGATGATGTATCCAAGAAAGGGCAAAGAGGTCTGCTCAGAGACACATTTCTCCATCTTGGCATATAACCGATTCCTCCTCAGTCGCAGGAGGAATTGCCGCGCGTCCCGTCTATGAGAGGACAAATATGGGGAGAAGATGAGGATATTGTCCAGATATACCACCACACACGTGTACAACAGATCACGAAAGATGTCATTGACAAACTCCTGAAAAACTGTGGGAGCATTACGCAACCTGTACGGCATGACCAAATACTCATAATGGCCGTCCCTGGTGTTGAAAACCGTCTTCCATTCGTCTCTGGCACGTATGCGAACCAGGTTGTATGCTTCTCGGAGGTCTAATTTTGTGAAGATGCGAGCCCCTTTGAGCCTGTCAAAGAGCTCTGGAATCAGCGGCAGGGGGTATTTGTTCTCGACGGTGATGGCATTGAAGCCTCTGTAATCTATGCAGGGTCGAAGGGTGTCCTCCCTCTTCTTCACAAAGAAAAACCCAGCGCCAGCAGGGGACGTGGATTTTCGAATGAAGCCCCTAGCCAAGCTGCCCGTGATGTACTCAGACATGGCTTGTGACTCGGCTGGAGACAACAGGTAGATCTGTCTCTTGGGTGGAGTACACCAGGAACCAGATCAATAGGGCAATCATACAGCCGATGAGGCGGCATGACCTCTGCCTCCGTTTTGTTGAAGACATCCATGTACTGCCAATAGGCAGTTGTTAAACCAGGCAGAACAGAAGCCGGTTGCGGGGAACCGGGTGGCCGAACAGACTTCAGGCATCTCTCGTGGCAGAGAGGACCCCACCGCAGCACGTCCCCTGAGCGCCAGTCCAGGACAGGTTCATGAGCCCGAAGCCAAGGAAGGCAGAGAAGCAGGGCATGGGAGAGACCAGGCATGACATAGAAGGCAATCTTTTGACGGTGTAGAGCCCCGATTAGGGATGAGCAAGTATGCTTGTCACTACTCGGTACTCACACGAATATCTTGGTACTCTGGGTACTCCGCGAGTACCGAGTAATCTTGCGATACTCTTGCTATGTTTGGGGTCCACCTCCCTGCATGTTGGTGCTCTTTACAGAGCCAGCCCGCATGCAGGGATTGGCTAACAGCCACTGTAAAGCCACAGCCCTGTTGGTTGTGGCTTTAAAGTGATTGGCTGGCCGCACAGCATGACCAAGTCTTTATAAGACCTGACCGAGCTGTGCTCGTCACTCTGCTCCACAGACAGTCAGTGTAGGGAGAGGTGCTGCTGATTGAGGGACAGATTTGTGGCCTTTCAGCTAGTGTAGGCACAGGGCTGCCAATCTAATTACCACAACAGTCCTCCTGAGGACTAATAGAGCTGTATACAGGGAGACAGGGTATATAGCAAACTTCGTTGTGCCACTATAAAAGCCGGCATCACATCTGGGGCTGGTGAACAGGCTGGAAATCTCATCCATCCCTAAACAGTGCTTTTAGGGATTAATTTAGCTCTCTATAGGCAGGTGTGGGTTGTAGCGGAAATTAGTATAAACCAAAACACTCTGTATTCTCGTCAGTGTTTGTGTCTGACCGGTACACCTGTTGGGATTTATTCTCTAATCTCAGTGTCCAGCTAAAAACCAACTCTTGTCTGCATTCATTTAGCATTTTTGTGCGGCAGGAGTGGGTTGTAGCGGAAATTAGGATACGCCAAAACACTTGGTATTCTCGTCAGCGTTTGTGTCTGACTGGTATACCTGATGGGATTTAATCTCTAATCTCAGTGTCCAGCTAAAAACCAACTCTTGTCTGCATTCATTTAACATCTTAGTGCAGCAGGAGTGGCTTGTAGCTCCAAGTAGTATATGCCAAAACACGGTATACGCATCAGCGTTTGTGTCTGACCGTTCCAGCTGCCGGGATTAAACCGCTCTAATCTGTAATCTCAGGGTGCAGCTAAAACCATCTTTTGGACGCTTTCATTTACCCGTATACAGGCAGCACAACATTGAAAATGTGCAAGGGGACTGCAGCAGTACACCACTATTAAACCAAGACCAGTGTCAACAGTTTGTTAGTTGGATAGCGGATAATGCTTCCAGTCAGTTTGGCACCACCACAAATACCCTGTCTTCCACATGGTCAAGTATCAGTAGCCGTGAGACTGGACCGCACATTCCACACCCTCCTTCCTCCCACCATGCTGAGTGCCCGGCCCCGGACATAACTGATCCCACACTTGTACACTCTGAAGTGGTGTTCACTTATCCATTTGTAGATTCTGGCCTCTCGCCAGCTCCAGTTGAAGTGGGTCATGAGGAGATCATATGTACCGATGCACAAATATTTGAGCAGCCACGGTCTCATGAAGGCAAAGGTGGGAACTTGTCTCAACAAGAGATGGACGATGATGAGACACAATTGCCAGAAAGTCAGGAGGAAGACCAGAATGCGGAAGTGGAAGACGACGTGGTGGATGATCCAGTAACTGACCCAACCTGGCAGGAGGACATGCAGAGCGAGGACAGCAGTGCACAGGGGGAGTTAGGCGTAGCATCACAACAGGACGGAAGAAGCAGGGTGGTGGCCGCAGGCAGAATGCAGGCAACCGTTCCCCGGAACAACAACACAACAGAAGTTGCCAGTACAACTGTTAGGTCTTCCCGAGTCTGGCTGTTTTTTAAGGTGTCTGCAGATAATTCCAAAAAGGCCTTTTGCAACATCTGCCATGCAAGCATCAGCAGGGGTAGCAAAACTAGTAGCCTGACCACCACCAGCATGATCAGGCACATGTCAGCAAAGCACCTGACTTTGTGGGATGTACACCAGAGTCCAGGAGCAGTGTCTGCGGGTGACACCGCTGGGTCTTCCACTGTTGTGCGTGCAAGACAATCCCCTGTCCATACTGCATGCGAAGATACCTCCTGTTCTTCACCTGTAGTTTCACAAGCAGAAATAGCACCATCATCAACCATGTCCTTGTCCCAGCGCAGCGTTCAGTTATCATACACCAATCTTTGGAACGCAGGCGCAAATAACGGTGCCAACGCCCTACATGCCCCACAGTTCTAAATGCACACATTTCGCGACTGCTTGCGCTGGAAATGTTGCCTTTTAGACTAGTGGAGACGGAGACATTCTGCAACCTGATGGCGGCGGCTGTCCCACGTTACTTGGTCCCCAGCCGCCACTATTTTTCCCGTTGTGCCGTCCCCGCATTACATAAGCACGTGTCACAAAACATCAGACGTTCCCTTAACAACGCAGTTTCAGGCAAAGTCCACCTAACCACAATATTTAACTCCTCCACTTCACCCTCCACACCAGTCTGAAGCTGGAAGCACTGCAGCACTGCCTCGGCTAAGCAGCAACAGGCTGTGCTGAAGCTGATATGGGTAGGTGACAAACCCCACAATGCTGAAGAGTTGTGGACAGCTCTGAAACAGCAGGCAGATCACTGGCTCACACCGCTGAACCTAGAGTCAGGCATGGTCGTGTGTGAGAATGTCCGGAATCTTGTGGCGGCTCTGAGGCGAGGCGAGCTGACACATGTTCCATGCGTGGCCCATGTGCTCAACCTCGTGGTTCAGCGGTTTCTTAAATCCTACCCGCAGCTGTCAGATCTGCTCGTCAAAGTACGTCGCCTGACTGCCCATTTTAGAAAGTCACCTACTGCCTCTGCCGCCCTTGCCGGCTTTCAGCGGCGTTTGCAGCTTCCGGCTCACAGACTGGTGTGTGATGTCCCCACGCGTTGGAATTCCACACTGCACATGTTGGTCAGGATTTGTGAGCAGGAGAGGGCAGTTGTTGAGTACCAGCATCAACTAGGCCGTCGGTATACGGTTCAAACTCCACACATAAGACCTCAGGAGTGGACATGGATGTCCGACATGTACCGTCCTCCAAAACTTTGAGGACTCCACCAAGATGGTGAGCGGCGATGACGCCATCATTAGCGTCACCATCCCGCTTCTCTGTCTTCTAAAACGCTCTCTGCTCAAAATCAAAGACGATGCATTGCAGGCGGAGCACGATGAGTTGGAGCAAGAAACCGTACTGGGTGATTACACACAGCCCAGCCTCATCTCATCCCAACGTGCATTGGAGGACTATGATGAGGAGGAGGATGAAGAAATGGAGCTACTTTCATTCGGAATTGACGGTAATACATGCACAACCGTCAGACCATCGGTTGAGCGTGGATGACCAGAGGACAGGGGAGAGGAGGAGGTCAGCATGGCCAGTCATACTGTTGGTGAGGACACAGAAGTCTTGACTGTTAACAGTCTGGCGCACATGGCTGACTTTATGTTACGCTGCCTGTGTCGTGACCCTCGTGTTATCAAGATCTTGGCGGACCCTCATTACTGGTTGGTGACACTTTTAGACCCACGCTACAAAGAGAACTTTATTTCTCTTATTCCCGAAGCGGAGAGGTCTACAAAAATGCTGCAGTACTAGAAGGCCATAGTGGCAGAATTATTAAAAAAATTCCCTTCTGAAAACGCTAGCGGCAGAGGTCACGATTCAGTGGACAACCAAGGCGTCTGGCAGAGAGAGGCACAAGCCGAATCCAGCAGAGGTAGGGGAACACTCTCAAAGATCTGGGACACTTTTCTCAGCACCTCCCGTACTACAGGCCCTGAGGTGCGGGGTAGTTTCACAAGGAATGCAAAGTTTGCAAAGATACTGAGGGAGTACATTGCCGATCGTACTAAAGTGCTCCTAGACTCCTCTGTGCCTTATAATTATTGGGTATCCAAGCTGGACACGTGGCAGGAATTGGCTCTGTACGCCTTGGAAGTCCTGGCCTGCCCTGCTGCTAGCGTTTTGTCAGAGCGTGTTTTTAGTGCCGCAGGTGGAATCATTACAGATAAACGCACCCACCTGTCAACTGAAAATGCTGACAGGCTGACTTTGATCAAGATGAACAAGGGTTGGATTGGGCCTGACTTCACCACACCACCACCAAATGATAGCGGAATTTAAATTTTGTGACGGTAGATTCCCATGCACCTCCGCGCACCCACACATCGGTACAGACTTCATGTGTTTGGCTACTTGCTGTACTGCTCCTCCCTCTCCTCATCCTCCACCATCATATAATCAGTGTGACCGTTGTTCATGATGCCACAAAACCATATTTATGATGATGATGCACCTAACCGTTCTAAAGTTAGGCATTAGTTTCATGTATACCCCCCAGGGGTAAATGTTTTAGTCCATGCTTCCAGAATGGGCATTACAAGTACAGGAGACCCGCTCCTTTGTAATGGGAACAATTTTTAGAGGCTCTCCTCCATGTTTCTTCCCAGGGGCATCGCAATGCCTCCCAATTTTTGGCTTCCCTGTCTAGGGCAATCCTACAAAAGACTTACTTGCTTAAAATGGGCACATTATTGAAAAAGGCTCTTATGCACGTCTCTATCCAGTGGCATTGAAGTGCTAGACAATTTTTGGCTTCCATGACTAGGGAAATACTACAGCAGACACACTTGCTTAAAATGGGCACAATTTTTGAAAAGGCTCTCATGCACGTCTCTATCCAGGGGCATTGAAGTGCTAGTCAATTTTTGGCTACCCTGCCTATGGCAATCCTGCAAAAGACCCACCTGCTTTAAATGGGCACATTATTGAAAAAGGTTCTCATGCACGTCTCTATCCAGGGGCATTGAATTGCTACACAATTTTTGGCTTCCCTGGCTAGGGAAATACTACAGCAGACACACTTTCTTACAATGGGCACATTTTTTTAAAAAGCCCTCATGCATGCCTTTATACAGGGGCATCTTCGTGCCTCCAAACCTTTGGCTTCCCTGCCTAGGGAAATACTACAACAGACCCACTTGCTTACAATGGGCACATTTTTTTAAAAAGCCCTCATGCACGCCTCTATGCTGGGGCATATTGGTGTCTCACAATTTTTGTCTTCCCTGCCTAGGGCAATACTAAAAAAGACACACTTGCTTACAATGGGCACTTTTTTTGAAAACACCCTCATGCACGCCTCTATGCAGGGGCATCTTGGTGCCTCCCAATTTTTGGCTTCTCTGCCTAGGGCAATGCTACAAAACACACACTTCTTTACAATGGGCACATTATCTAAAGAGGCCCTCATGCACGTGACTCACCGTAGCCGGGGTATGCACGTCTCGGACTGTCGCTGCTCCCTGTCACGGAACCGCGCCCGAGGCTGTGTGGGCCCGGTGGTCCAGATCAATAAAGTTGGCCGAACAGATAAGGGGTTAATTCTTTTCGTGACGCCACCTGCGGGAGTTCCGGTGATTTCATCGGCGCTGCTTGGACCTCCGGGCGATGGAATGCAGCAAGATGGGACGCTCCCCACAGGACGAGCGGGAGTCCCCGGAGCCAGAAGCTGCACAAGATGTTGTGAGGCAGCTCAGTTACTTTCTGTATGCGGAGCGAAACAGTTCTTAAGAAACACGGACACCAATAGTCTCTGCAACGGGTCTTTTACTGTAACCAGCAGGCGATACATGGTATACAGATAACGGGTAATGAACTGAGTGGACTTGGCAATGACCGGTGTTGTCTCAGAGCTCCGCGGTGTTCCTCCGTTCTAACTTATTCTAGGTGAGTTGCCAATGTCGCCTTAGTGTGCCAAGATCGGGTACAAGGGACTACTTAAATTTCCCTGCCGGTGTGTACGTTCCGGTGTGAGGGGTAGCCTGGGTCCTTTTGGTGGGTACTCCGCTGGCAAGACGGCTCTGTTTGCGGCGGCGGTGGGGTACTCCTGTAGAGCGGTCCCTCCACTCCTGGTTTGCATAGCAGTGATAAACAACTTGCTAGCTTCGGAACCAGTGATCCGGTTGTAGATGGGCGTGGGTGTATTTTGACCCGTAGATGTTCGCCCAGAGTCCGGTTGTTGAGGCGCCGGGTAATGGCGCCAACCGGTAGGTGGTCTAGGGGGGCTGCATGGGACTGTGCAGAGCCCCCTCTCCTACGTTCTCCTCCCGACCATTTCCTTCTTCTTCCTCCTTCTCCTACATTCTCCTCTAATACACTACTCCTACACTCCGCCCACCAGGACCTTATTGGCCCTCTATTCTGATGTGCATGTAGGGTATGGAGCTCTGCGTTTTAACCATGTCATCGCTTAGTCAGAGAATATTACATCTGCAGTCTGGGATGCAATACCCTCCTGTGACGCACTCGTTGCGGGGCGCCACACACGTCTCTATCTAGGGGCATCACAGTGCCACACAATTTTTGTCTTCCCTGCCTAGGGCATTACTACAAAAGACCCACTTCCTTATAATGGGCACATTATTTAAAGAGGCTTTCATTTACGTCTCTTCCCAGGGGCATGGGAGTGCCACACAATTTAAAAAAAAAAAATCTTTCATATAATCCTACAAAACTAACATACACCAACTCTGTCTCACAAGTGGGTATGAGCCCTTAATATTTTGTCCATGAAAATCCGTTTTGGTTTCATTTTGCAATGTTTTCTTGACAGTCCATAAAAGTGGCGTAATAGTCTGACAACATTGTTCACAGCAGTGACCTTGGAGTCTGAAATGCTTACAGGGGTCTTCCCCATGCTGTTCCCATGTCATTTCAGCACTGTTCTGATACTTTTGTGACATTTTTAGGGTTTATCCATGCTGCCGGGGAGTCATGTCAGAAAAATACTCGGGTCTCCCATAGGATAACATTGTACACGAGTATCTTGGGATGCTCGGCCCGAGCTTCGAGCACCCGAGCATTTTAGTACTCGCTCATCACTAGTGATGCATGATTAAAGAATCAACTGAAGATTTGGTCTGGTGCTGGATTCATTATACTAATCAACGTTGGACCTTTATCCAGGCACCCACGGCTGTTGCTATCCCGCTGTAAGCACTTTCCCTTCCCTTCCTCCCAAGTTTTTCATTGTTCTTAGTCGTAACGGACTTTAGTTTTTGGGTCCCGGGAAACAACATGGGAATGCAGATGCCCTGTCAAGGATGCATTGTATGGTGGCAGTTGGTATCCAGCCCTTCGGCTTTGGGCAGAGTGGGGGGCTCTGTAAGGTTGCAGCTGGACAAGTCCGGAACAGAATGTATGTGTCACTGAGGTGCCTAGCCTCAATGATGTGAAACCTGTTAAACCATCTCCACCACAAATAGTGCTGGGAGTATTTTTAATGGATCTGGATTTTTGAGTACAAATTTTAGGAATGGCATGAAGTTCATAGTGGTACTGACCACTCCAATAACATCAGTCCATGTTTTTCAGGCTGTCCACGTCCTATTAAAGAAAGCTGAGCTGCCTCTGAGTATGTCTATGTATGGGAGGTGGAAAAGCCTCCAGTGGCAGATAGTCTCTGCTAAGGACTGAATCTTATGGCGGGTTTACACGCCGCGATATCGGCGTCCAACTCCGACCCAACTCCGACAAAAAGTCACATGGGTCGCGAGTTGGACCCGATATCGTTTGTGCGTTGTACGGTTTGAGCGTACAACGCGATGCTGGAACGATGCCAAAACGATATCGGGGTTGAATAGCCGAGCTATTCAACTCCCCGATATCGCATGGCCGTTGTAGCAGCATCGCAGCGTGTGACAGCCCAACTCCGATCTGTACGCCGACGCTACCCATTAACTCCCATGTTAAATGGTCGTTACTGGGTTGGTGGGCGTACACATCGGAGGGACGTTGTTTCCCGATATCGCAGCGTGTAAACCGCCGATGCGATATCGGGAAAAGGGCTGAAAAAATGCGCGCTCCCGCGCCGTTGCCTCCGATATCGCCGCGATATCGGGACGTGTAACCCCACCATCAGACTCAAATCTGATTTACAAACTGTTATTGTCTTCTGTTCACCATTTGTGCCGGAGAAAGGATGTTTTTCTTTATTTGAAATGCTTTGGGAGAATATAAAGCCAAAAAAACTCTTTTTGAAACAGAAACATTGCCTGTATGTGTGCTACCAAATTTTAAGGAGCTTAAATAATTACAGCACCTTACGTTTATACATCTAAAACATAGTCAGGATAAGTAAATCTGCCCTACTGGGTCATATGGAGGATGCAGCACACACATGTATGTACCTGATGACTAGTAGCAGCTATAATAGGTGCAGAGGTCGCAGTCGCAGTTTTCCCCTGCCATATACTAATGTGCCAAGGAAGTTGATATCACCAACCATTCCCATTTTATTTAGGTGCATCCATATAAATCGCCCACCCTGTATAGACATGTAATATATCATGCAACGGATTGTATCATTAGTAATGCTGCTCGATGCAATGTAAACAATCATTACAGAAGAGACAGTGCACACATGGCACCCATCTTCGGGAAGGCATTAGCGTACAATATATATAAGATTCACAGCCAGATAACAAGCCTATTGCATCAGTGATATTTTGCATTTCAGGCGGCTGAGCTTGGACTATGTCAGGTTATTGTTATCAGAGTTTCCTTTTACTGGTGAGCTACTGCCATCAAATGGTCTTTCTGAAAAATGCACAAAACCAATATATAATCGTTTTTATTAATATAGTGCCAACATATTCTGCAGCCTTTTACAATTCAGAATGCACATATACAGAGAATGAAAAACATTACACAGGAACACAGTTCACAAGTATGGATGAGCGAATATAATAGGCACAATTCATTACTCACACAAATATTAAGGTATTCGCAATATTTGTTAATCGTCGAGTATTTTGGTCTCTGCCCCATTAGCTTCAAGTCCCCCCCCCAACATGTTTGGTGAATGATTTTCAGCTACTAAACATGGGTGGATTGCTAGCCAATTACGGTTAAGCCGTTGCCATCTTTGCATCATTGGCAGGCTCAGTGAATCCCCCCCAAAAAATGACATGATGTGATACCCAGTACAGGTAAAGTAGACAGCTGCAGGATGCAGTCCCCAGCTATATGCTTTATCTTGGTTTATTATCAATAAATAATTATTAAAATAAATAACAAAAAAAACAATGTTGGGTCCCCCATATTTTTGATAACCAGCGCAGATAAAGCAGAGCGTGGTTAGTAGGTATACTGTACTTAGGCTGGCGAGGCCCTCCGAAGCCTAAAAATAGCAGCCCGCAGCCACCCTGGAATTGGCACATCCATTGGATGCGCCAGTTCTGGCCCTTAGTCATCTCATCCTAATTGCCCTGCTTCGGTGGCAATCATGGTAACATAAGGGGTTAATGATAGCTATGTTTTCTCAAAAATCACAGCTGCGATCAAACCCTGAGTTGGTAGTGGAAAGGTGTCTATGAAACTGTCCAATTACCAAGCCTATATGTAAAAACAAAAAAAAAACACATAAAAATCCTTTATTTAAATAAGAAAAAAATATGCACCCTCTTTTACCAATGTATTAAGTCTAAAAACACCCCCACAGGTCTGATGTAATCCACACCACTTCCCATGAGGAGGATCCCGGCTCTGCTAGATCCAGAGGCCATGGTCAGCGGTGACATTAGAAAGAAAATGTGACCACTCACTGTAGCCTCTGGAGCACACTGATAGCAGCATGGAAGTCACAGACTGTCGGAGTTCGTGTCACCATGGCAGTGCACTCCAACAGTCCTGCAGTGAGTTCACCTGAGGTCCCTTCTGGCCATTCTCACAGTACCTGCTGCAATCGCAGGTGATATGAGTGCCGAACTGTCAGAAGTACTGTGAGAATCACCAGAAGTGACCTCAAGTGAACTCAGTGCGGTACTGTCAGAGTGTGCCGCCGCCGTGCCACACATAATTTTATTTTTTATATTTTAAAAATTACAAAAAAGAAAATGGGCCCATGCAAAAGTTTGGACACCCTTAATGTACCGTCACACGGGGAGATATCGCCGGCGATGTTGCCGCGATCTCATGAACGCGCACATCGCTTCAGCATCGCTCGTGAGACGTCACACGTAGCAATATCGCCGGCAACCCAGGGCGATCAGGCGATTCCGGAATCGCCTGAAACAACCTTGAAGCGATGTGTGCTTTTCTGATCGCCGTGTCACACAGCACCACCTCACCGTCAATGTGGCATACAGAATGGATTGCCTGAACACAGACATTGCCATTGCTATCGCCGCGTCACACGGCAGTAGGCATACGGATCGCTCAAGCTACATCGCCTGATTTCCCGACACTGTTGGGAAATCTCTGAACTCAGAAACAGAGATTAATCGCCGTTCAATCGCCCTGTTACACGCGGCGACGCACAGGCGATGTCGCTTCAACATCGCCTGAACAGGCAGATCTCGGCGACATCGCCGGCGATATCTCCCCGTGTGACGGTACCTTAAGAGATTTGTGTGCTCAGATAAATTTGACCAAGGTTTCAGACCTTAATTAGCCTGTTAGGGTTATGACCTTTTCACTATCATCGTTAGGAAATGCCAAGTGATGTAAATATCACAGCTTTATAAAAAAAAACTTCAACTATGTGCAAAAAATCGTGACTTAAGAAAGAAAAAGCTGAAATGGAAGAGGGGCGCACAATAGTGTATATCTGACTGAACTTTTTGGAAACCAGGGGAATAATGAAATCCGCTCACCTTTTAGGGTTGTGATAAGTCACAACCGCTTTTTGCACCTTTGACAACTATAGATATCAAGCTTTTCTACGGTTGGCAGCAGTCCTTCCTCGATATGAATCCAGGATTGCAGATAGGAGAAAAGGGACTAATGGACGCTCTCCCACTCCAAATTATTCCAAATTCAAAGGTTGTGTGAATTCATCAGGTGGTATTTGTTCTATGCGTTTCAGGGGTGCGCTCCTTCCTCAGGAATATCACAAAAATGACACAGTAAAGAGATGTCATCTCTTTACTGTGTCATTTTTGTGGTATTCCTGAGGAAGGGGCTTGTCCCCAAAACATGTAAAATAAATACCACCTGATGAATTCACACAACCTTTGAATTTGGAATTATTTGGAGCAGGAGCGTGCCCATTAGTCCCTTTTCTCCTATCTGCAATCCAAGATAGTGACTTCACTTTCATCGTTAGGAAAGACCGGGTGATTCAAAATTTCACAGTTTTATATAAACCAAGCCTCCTTTAACCTTGCGCCAAAAACTAGAAGCTATGGGTTCTTCTAAGCAGCTGTCTTGACCTCTGAAAATGAAAATGGTGGAAGCCAACAAAGCAAGAGAAGCTATAAGAAGATAGCGAAGTGTTTTCAAGTTGCCCTTTTCTCAGTTCGAATTGTAATTAAAAAATGGCAATTAATAGTAGAGATGAGTGATGTTCGTTTCGAAATGTTCGCCAATTTCAAATTCGACCTGTGCTGGGCGGTGTTCGAGTCATTCGACGAATGCAAACAATTTACTTCAAATTCGGCAGTTCGAGATTATGTTCGATAACGATTCGTTCACCAAAAGCGTAACTGGCTTTTCACAGCAATACGGTTATTGAATGTTACTATCCAGTTTCAGGGTATAGTGTGCGGTGGGGGGTTTAGATCAGTGCTGCTGAAATAATGTCGATTTTGGGGGAGTGGCTTAGCAATGGAGCTGTGCGGATGCACTGCCTAGGAGCTCTGCTACAGCAGGGGGCTTTGCCGCCCAGAAGCCGGTCCCATAGCACTCTACCAGGACTGGAACATTGGCCGATGGGCCCCGACCGCCGGAGGCTCATTCCTGGTGGTTCTAGGGGCCATAGGAGTGATCTATTTGATTCCCTCGGAGCGGGAGCCGCGCCATCATGGCTGCGGCTCTGAGAAGAAGGCCCCGCCCCCTCTTCTCCTCCATTACTGGGACCGCTTGTCCTATCTCCCGCCGCGGTAACGATGTGACGGTGTGACGGACACCGACAGGAGCTGAAGCACTGCCCGGCACAGCCTTGTATCCTTCCCTGTGAGACCCCGGTTTGCCTTCTTGCTATAGGGACGCTTCAACGGTGGGAATCTGAGGTGTGGAGGTTCCCCTACACGTGGAGACACAAGCTGGAGATACTCAGCAGCCTTGCCACGGGCCTACGGGAACTCAGATAAGTCTTAGCTAATACTATACATTCTCCCTCTGGTTGTTTTTTTTTGTTTTCATATAGCCTGCTCTTCAGTCTCACCAGCTTATATTAGCAGCTGCATTGACAGGTCTGTGCCATAAGGCCCTGCAAGTATAAGACTTGCAATACACAGATCACTGGCACATACAATTCAAGGGGTTGATGTGGATGAGAAGGGAAGATATTTGTTTCTCCGGATCTTGATCGATAATCATGTGCTCACGTTGGCTAACCTTTATCTTCTCAACAAAGGTCAGATCGCGATGGGCATCCGAGTCCTGCGGAGGCTAGGTGAATTTTCACGAGGGAAGTTGATCCTTGGCAGAGATTTTAACCTGGTAATGGATCGGATATTCAACGCTTCCTCAGATAAGTCGGTAACGTCACTTAAACATGCGTTGTTTACTTTGCGGTTGGTAGATGTTTGGCGTGTCCTGCATCCCACCGTGAAAGATTATACACATTTTTCGCTCCACTCCTTTTATAGCCGCATTGGTCATTTTTTCATACACCACCAACTCTTGGAATGGCATCCCATTGCTGAGATCGGGTCTATGACTTGGTCGGACAATGCACCTATATTCCTGACGGTAACCCCACCAGACTCACCAAAATGGAAGTGGCAATGAAGGCTCAACCCTAATTTGTTAAATGATGAGGATACCATTGACAGAGTTCGAGGAACTATTGCAGATTTTGTACAAACGCACACGACTGATGAGACTCCGCTTCCTACCCAGTGGGAGGCTCTAAAATGTGTTCTGCAGGGGGTTCTTATTCAGGAAGGGGCGAGGTTGAAGAAAAAAAGGTCAGCGTTGATTACGGGGTTGCTGTCTCAAATTCATTCCCTCGAGCAGGACCATAAAAGGCAGTCCAGACCTGAAACGCTACTGACACTGACAATAAAGCGAGACAAACTTCGGAAGTTACTAGATCAAACCTATGCTACATATAGAGAGCGTACTTCCCGGTTCATGTATGAGTTCACGGACAAATGTGGGGGACCACTTGCCAGGCGTATACATCCTAGGATTCACACACAGTTTATACCGGTAGTCCGAGACCACACGAATAGACTGGTGCACTACCCAGATGCTATTGCCCGTATATTCCGAGACTATTACACTACTCTTTACAATATCCGAGGGGACTCAGGGTTTAACACCACAGAGGAGACACGAACGGTTATTTCCGATTACATTTACAGAACAGCCTTGCCCACCCTGCCGTCTACCGCAGTTGCGGATCTGGAGAGCCCCTTCTCCCAGGAAGAAGTTTCACACGTAATAGCGGCTTCTACCCCTGGAAATAAGAGCCCTGGCCCGGACGGGTTTACGGCAAGATTTTACCGGACCTTTTTGTCGCAGCTGCCGCCTTTCATGACCAGGGTGTTCAATGATGTCTTTCGAGAGCACCCCTTCCCTAGACAGTCTCTGGAGACAACAATCATGGTAATCCCTAAACCGGGGAAGATCCTAGAGACCTTCTCGAGCTATCGGGCAATTTCGCTGATTAAGGTTGATCTTAAACTATTTTCCAAGATCCTAGCAAATAGACTCTCGCCTTTTCTGCCTCGACTAATAGATAGTGACTAGGTTGGCTTTATACCCCATAGAGAAGCATGGGATAATGCTCTTAAGTCTGTCTTGATGATCTCCCTTATTCACAATCGGAAGATCCCGGCTTGTGTTCTGTCGGTCGATGCAGAGAAGGCATTTGACAGAGTCGATTGGTCCTTTTTAAGAGGGACGCTTGAGCAAATCCGACTGGGACCTTGGTTTATCCATAAGATCATGGCCATGTACTCAGATTCATCGGCCAAGGTTCAATGTAACGGGACCCTTTCGGACCTGTTTTTCATTTGAAACGGTACTAGGCAGGGGTGTCCTCTTTCGCCTCTTCTGTATGACCTGGTCATGGAACATCTTGCAATAGCGCTGCGCTCGAACCCGAATGTGGGGGGATTAGAGAGCACAATAGACACTAAAAGCTGGCACTCTATGCTGATGACTTGTTGCTATATGTTTCTAACCCTGAGGTCTCCCTACCCTCGATCCTGAAGGAATTTGATTCATATGGTTGATTAAGTAACTTTAAAGTCAATCTCACTAAATCTGAAATCTTAAATATTAATATTCCAAGGGACAGGGTTGACAGACTCAGAGGAACCTTCCCGTTTAGGTGGTGCTCTTCGTACCTTATGTATCTGGGCATACGGATTTCAGCGGACCTCTCTCAATTTTTCTCCCTTAACTATGCCCCTATTCTACAGAAGATTCAGAAAGACTTGGGGGACTATGGATCCCGGGGCCTGTCTTGGTTCGGGAGGATAAACGTCTTAAAGATGGATATCCTCCCGAAACTTTTGTACCTTTATCAGACCCTTCTGATTGCTATTGCAGGGACTTTCTTCAAGAATTTAAGGTCGCTTTGTAGGCGATTTGTATGGGGTACTTCCAAGCCACGCCTGGCCTATGACATACTCACTAGACCTAAAAAAGATGGAGGGACGGGTTTGCCCAATTTCCGTTTATACCACACGGCAGCATCCCTTGCGAGAATTGTGGATTGGTTTCATGGGACAACCTCTAGACAGTGGGTGATCTTGGAGGAGAGTATTGCAGAGTATTGCAGAGTGGCCCCTGACATCTTTACCGTGGATCCAGAAAAACAATCGTCCACGTGGTATATTAACATCTGTATTGACGAGTGATACTTTGCGGCTATGGGTGAAGGAGAAGGCAGGTCTTACTACATCTCCAAGCCCTTTGACCCCATTGTTTGACAACCCTGACTTTCCTCCGGCAGTGCATACCCCAGGATTTCTGATTTGGAGGTCAGATTCAAGGGTAAGGCTAGCCCAGGTTTTGCTAGGCGGTTCATACTTTCCATCTAGGGCGGAACTGTGTTCAATGGACCCTGATGGATCGGTGTCTTGGTACCAGTATATGCAACTGCGGTCTTTCATCTCGCCCATATCTCCTCTTTCCACTCTCTTGACTGAGACCACAGAGTTTGAATTGCTGCTGCTGCGGGACTCGGTTCACTGTCATACACTCTCAAGTATTTATGACATGCTGGTATCTAAGGGAGACTTTGGATCCCTGTGGTATGTTAAAGAATGGAAACGGGACCTGGACACTACTTTCATACTCGGGATTGGCAAAAGACATTTTTATGTACCCATAAGATGGCAATGGCATGCAAGAGTCAGGAGACAAATTATAAATTGGTCTCCCGTTGGTACCGATGCCCTCAAAATATGTATAGGATTTTTCTGTCGGTTTCAGATCAATGTTGGAGATGTGAGGAGGAAATAGGTTCATTTTTACATATATGTTGGCACTGTTCTTCTCTCTACCATTTGTGGCACAAGATGTTTGATGTATACTGTCACATCACGAGTGAACCCATGCCCTGTTCTCCACATATAGGCTTGTTGTCTATGATACCGGGCGCCCTTAAAACCATTAAAAAGGACCTCCTTAGGCATTGCCTTACAGCAGCTCGGACCATAATACCGAGGATATGGAAGCCCCAATACCCACCGTCTTTTTTGGAATGGGTGAAGGAGATGGATTTCCTGTGCAGAATGGAGAGGCTCTCGGCACACACTGATGTCCTATTGTCCAAATACTATTGCACATGGACGGGCTGGATAATGTTTTGCAGAAACCCCAGATTTTTCTTGGCTCTTGTCATAGTGCCTCATCTGGGACCGGAGAGACACATGAGTGGAATCCGATACCCTGGTACTAGGGCTGGCACCCCGCCCCCCACTCTTATAAACTCTTCCTCTTCCCTCTCTCCTTCTGGCTTTCCCCCCTCTTTTTCTTTGTTCTTCTTCTTGTGTGAGTTAGAATTCTCTCTTATTGGTAACCCCTTTTATTTTTAAGAGACCTCTGATGGTACCTTTACACGCCGCTACCGAAGGTAGCAACAGGTAGGCACCGCACGTGCACGCGCGCGTTTTCAACGGTTCCCAACGTCACCTGATGCCGCAATTACACGCCGCCACAAGGTGCTCCACAGAAGGTATTTTTGTTCCCTGGAAGTGCCGACGGGTGCCGCAGGTTACCTTCTGTGGAGCACCTTCCCTGATTTACACGCCGCTACCACAAGGGAATCTGGGCGTACATATTGTGCGCCGTAACTACATAGGCGTGACAGAGTTGTGTATTACACGACGCTCGTACGGTGATTGGACAATGCAATAACATCATGATTGGCCAGCCAGCGCAGGGAGGCTGGCTAATACATGACGCTATAGCAAATGTGTATTGTGACTGGTCTGCACGTTAAATATGCCGTCCTGTGCAGGGACAGCCAATGGGTACACAGTAGTCCCCACCAATAATAGCTGATGGGGCGTGGTATACATGACGCTGTAGCACGCCCCAGGTAACTCAAAGACCTTGCCTGTGCCCCGATTACACGCCGCCACCATAGGGTTTATACCTGCTTGTTTTTCAGCACGGCTGAAACACAGGTATCCAAAGAGACAGGAAGGAACAACCTGAATTACATGCCGCCACTTTGCGGTGTTTTGAAGGTAAAAGGTACAATTGTCTCCGATACCTTCCAGTTTCTACCTTTCGGTGGCGGCGTGTAAAGGTTCCATTATAGTTGAAATACTAATTGATTCTCGCTTAATTATACGATCATATGGATAACACAGGATGACATATGTATACTGTGACGGGATGGAAAAGGCGTATTATATTGTATCCTGTTTCGAGATCTTTCTTCTTCAAAGGACTACTCTGATGGTACCTTTACACGTGGCAACATTTCTAGGGCGTCAACAGGTAACTTACTGGCTGCAGTGAAATCATGGAGACATTTTTCCATTTGTACACAGCAACTAGATAGAACCTTGTCTCCATGATTTCACTGCAGCCAGTAAGTTACCTGTTGACACCCTAGAAATGTTGCCGCGTGTAAAGGTACCATTAAGGTACCGTCACACGCGGCAATATTGCTAGCAATTTCACTGGCAGTTTGCTGGTTGCTATGATATCATGGACACATTGTTCCATTTGTACAGTGCAACAAAATAGAACAATGTGTCCATGATTTCACTGCAACCAGCAAATTGCAAGTGAAATTGCATTCAATGTTGCGATATGTAACGGTACCCTTAGGGCGGCTTCACACTGCGGCACGATCTGGTCCGGGGCTGTCCGGGATGACCCTGACAGCCGCGGACTGGATCAGCACACAGGACTGGAGGGCTAATATGCCCTCCGGTCCGGTGTGCAGCCGCACGCAGTCCCCGCTGCTGATATGTCAGGACCGCGGCGCCGCGGTCCTGACCTGTCAGCGGCTGCAGCTGCGTGCGCTGCACACTGGACCAGAGGGCATATTAGCCCTCCAGTCCTGTGTGCTGATCCAGTCCGCGGCTGTCAGGGTCATCCCGGACAGCCCCGGACCGGATCGTGCCGCAGTGTGAAGCCGCCCTTACACACGCAGATAATTGTGCAGAGATTGTTTGTAGATGTCAGGTTGCAGTGAAATCATGGACACATTGTTCCATTTTGTGGCCGTGTATAAATGAACAATGTGTCCATGATTTCACTGCAACCAGAGATCTGCGAACAATCTCTGCACAATTATCTGTGTGTGTAACTGGGCCTTTAGATACATACAATAAGCGGCACTATTAATGACAAAATATGGTAAAAGAAAAATTGCAGCTAAGCTAAAGGAGAAAAAGAAGACACTTAGCTTTATCAATGCGCATTCATAAACCACCCAGTCACCACGTTGAGGTGTGTCTTTTCAACTGGGTTCCTAGATTCCTTCCTACCTATTTTCTGGCACAACTTTGATTCATTTTTATAGGCTATCTGATACCTGTGAGCAATAGAGAATGTAGACCTATAGGGGCAAGGAAAGGTGTCAGGGTACCTTTAGGGTACATTTACACGCCACAACCAGAGGAGACATTTTTGGCGGCCATATTTCTCGCTGAAATTATCGCCACCAAATTGCCTCCTTATTGCGGCATGTAAATCGGGAATTTGGCGGCGATAAAACCAATGTCACCTGGTTTCAATTTCAGAGCAGTGCTCTGAAATCGAAACCAGGCGACATTTGTCTTACCTCCGCCAAATTCCCGATTTACACACCACAATAAGGAGGCAATTGGGAGGAAATGTGGCAGCGATATTTCCAGGTCGCCATATCACTGCCACATTTCCTCCCAATTGCCTCCTTATTGCGGTGTGTAAATCGGGAATTTAGCGGCGATAAGACAAATGTCGCCTGGTTTCGATTTCAGAGCACTGCTCTGAAATCGAAACCAGGTGACATTGGTTTTATCGCCGCCAAATTCCCGATTTACACGCCGCAATAAGGAGGCAATTTGGCGGGTAATGTGGCAGTGATATTGCGACCTGGATATCTCCGCTGCCCCCTGACTCACAAGCTCCTGAAACAGTTAATGTTTCTGCCGAGTAAATTAAGCCTCCCCCTCAGGCCTATCACTGTGAAACCTATGGAGTAGTGCCCTCCTTTTTGTAGTTCTCCCTGCCCCTTGGGTATATATGGAGCTGCGCTGGGGGCCATCTTACCTTTTCCCTGACATCAGTTGTTGTTATCGCCCACCCTCCCTCCCTGTTTTAAGGAGCTTTCGGTTGTCGCAGCGCTGGAAGGAGTGACCTGGTGAGGGCATGCCTGCTGGTGAGGGCGGCCAGTGGTAGAGTGCCTTCTTCACTCACAATTATAGGCGGGTTTGTGCCTAACATTTGCTGCGGCCAATAAATAAAATCTACCAAAGAAGTTAAAAATAATGTTGGGCTGGTATTACGTTGATGCCTCCCAAATAAGGTTTTTGGAAAATTGATTATTCTTTGTTGTGTCTTTGCTTGGCATGGGGTTGTGGTGGGGTCTTTGTTAGTCTTATGGTAGCTGCAAGCAAAGAGATTGAATTGAGTAGTGGTCGGGTAATCAACCTGATCCTCCACCGACCTGATCCTCCACTTTAGAACATTGATAAAAGTTTTGCATTGAGGATAAAAACACCCCAATCTGTTAATTGTTGTGGGTCATCCACCGATCAGCAACTTATCAGTGGATAACTTGTTTTCTATGGATGGCCACTTTAAAGATACTGTATCCTTCACTTTAACAAAATTTATATGAATAAGAAACAAAAGAATAAAAACACAGTAGGAAATATATGAACTATGAAAAAGAATTACCATATATAATGTCCCAGCATGGCCATAAATATCTACAAATATGCAAAAAGTATAAAAGATGAATTCTTAAGAGAATTATTAAATGCTTCACCATATAATTTACAGCACTTGGGTTTTCAGCTTTTTTAAGTGGAAATGTTAATAGTGCATGCAGAAATTATATTTAATTGGCATCCTGTAGCTCCTGCAATCATTGTACAGGATGCATGGGACGCTGAAGCATAAAGGCGGTAAGTCACAAATGTAATTTTAATCATAAATCACAGCTAATAGTCAACGAATGGGGCTTATATGCATAACAGCGGGAACAATGGAAAAATTTTATTCAGAAGTCATGGAACCAGGAATAAGGAAGAGATAATGATAAATGACATGATAGTGACATTTTCAATATCAAATGTCCAGAGAAGTAACATAAAATTCCTGGTCCAAATAACAATTTTACATCCAATAGATCATATTGTGACTGCAGCATCTGCCGTTATGTATATGAATTCCAGAACATGCACAAAGTAATGAGAAGGAATCAGGGGCGGAGTAAGAGTACTACCAAGGGCCCCAGGCAGTTTAAAAGGTGAGGGCCCCCCTAGCTCTCAACGTGTCATGTGATGCCACCAGTGTCGGTCTGGCATGCCAGGTTATTGGGTAAATCCCCGGTGGGCCACGCCCTCCTCCCCCTGCTCATGCTGCCTGCTGTCAATTAGAAATTGTGTACTGCAGCCAGCGACAACGGTGTTGCCACCCTCAGTGCACACGGAAGGTGGCCGCAGCCCACCAGTGATAACACTGAACTTGGCGGCTGTGGCTGCATCAGATCAGCGTCCTGCTCTGGCGTGCGTGCTTGCATAGCACGCTGAAAGATGGCAAGTCCACTCTCTACACGAATTGTAGGAAGGAGACAGGAAGGAGACAAGTGCGGCTGGGTGCTATTATTGTTAGAGCCAGGGGCGGAACTACCGTGGTGCAGCTGCACCAGGGCCCCGACCAGCTAGGGGGCCTCTGGGGCTCCAGCGGCAGGTCCGTTCCCCTGTCAGACAGACAGAAGGGTGGTAGGTAGCTGCAGTAGTGTGGGGGTGGTACTGTCAGGTGCACACCAGCGGCACTGTTCTGGCGCTGAGTTACGGGTGGGGGGGGCACTGTCGGGTGTCAGCTATGCTGCACACCCGCAGCACTATTCTGTCATTGAGTTCCGTGGTGCTATCGGGTGTCAGCTGTGCTCAGTGGCGTAGTGTCGGGCCCACTGGGACGGGGGTACTCGGTACCGGACCGGTCTGCTGCTGGGGGAGTCATGGGTGGTCCTGGTCCGGTCCGTGTCCCGGGCTCGGCAATAAAAGGGGACATTTACAGGGGTTGTCAGTCGTGACACCACCCACTATATGCGGCCAGTGATGGGGCCGCCTGCTGTGCAGAACCTCCGGGGACGATGGAATAGCAGCTTTGGTGGTATAGTTCCCGTGGTTAGAACTGTATTCTCCGGGGCAGTAAGGGTTAAGTCTATTCTGGAATGTTCAGTACACTTACTGTGCAGACGCTGCAGGGATCTCTCCTCTTTGCTGGTGCTGACAGGCTGTGCTGTGACTCTGCAGGTGGAGGGCTTTCTGTAATCCTGTATGTAGAGAATCGCTTTCATGCAGAGACACAAGGGAGGCAGATGCAGGGTTTTCCGTGTTTACTCTCAGTTCTTCAGACAGTTCACAAGTCAGTTACAGTTCTTACAAAGTTTAGTACAAGTACATGGGCACACTCTCCCTCTCCAGGTTCCCTTTGCTCCCTGCAGCCAGGTCTCTCTCTCTCTCTCTCTGTGACCCCTCACACAGTCTCTGTGTCCTTTCCGGGCTATTAACGTTCTCTGCTTTACTTCGTTATGTGCGACACCGGACAGTATGGCGGTGACTCGGGCCCCTGTGGGTCCTCCTGTTTGTCACTGAGCTGCATGTCTTTTGGGGTAGGGACCCTAACGTGAAGCTGTGGTCCCCCGTCGTGTTGTTTGGGGTTCCAGGTAAAACTACGGTCCCCTCTAGAGCCGACACTCTACTCAGCCCAGCCTCCAGCAGTCCTCAGGTGTGAGGCTCTACCAGGCTCCTTCTTTCTGCGTCTCTCGGTATCGTAGGAGGGCTACTCCGCCTGCAGTCGGTAGCTTCGCTGTATGCCTAGGGCCCGGGTATCACCGTCCCTCTCTCTCTCCTCACACTCCTGGTGGTATTGGCTTCGGACGTGCTTTCTCTCTTCTCTGGCTCGCACTGGCTCGGTACAGATTCTGCGCTCCTACACCATACACTCTCAGGACGTGTGAGTCTTTCTGTCTGCTCAGCTTCACTCAGCCTTCTGCTGTTCTCTGGCCTGTGCTCCTCAGCTTCTGGTCTTTGCAGCTCGGCACCCTGGGCCTACTGAACTCCTTCCTCCTCCCCCTCACTATTTCTACTGTCAAGTCACCTGACTATGTGTGTGCCCAACCCACTCCTCTAAATCCACCACCCCTCAATTGCCTAGAGTATCCAATCTTAGGGCTGGATACTGCCATCTACTGTACGTGGGTTGTGTGGGCTGTGAGGGTGTTGTTGTGCAACAATTTTCCTACCTGCCTGGCTGCAGTTCCCTTTTGTGGCCTCCTGGACGCAGGGGCGCCACAGTAGCGTGGGGGGGCGGGGGTGGGGGGGACCCACAGGCGGCACTTGTGTGGGGGCAAAGCGCGGGCAGCAGCAATTCCTCTCCCTCCTTGGAAGAAGCACCACTGCAGGACCTGTCAGAGCGACCGCGGTGATCACTTCATGATAGGACCTGTGCGGTGATGTCAATTCCCGCACAGCCGCACAGTGCGGCCGCACTTCACTTCCGGCCGTTCTGGATCCTGGAGGGAGGCTGATATTCACTCATTGAATTTAACCAGTGAGAGTCCTGACTCCCTGTCCCTAACAGGTACACTAAGTGGCTCCATTGAGATGAATGCTGTATATAGCATATGGGATATGGGCCATATGCTATATACAGCATACATAGGAGAAGAGGACAGGGGGGCAGAAGGACAGGAACAGGGGGACAGGAGAACAGGACAGGGGAGCAGCAGGAGGGACAGAGGAGAGGAGGACGGGGGTGCAGGAGGAGTGTTGCAGTGTGTGGTGATAGTGGCGGATGTACCAGGTGTCTCTGCCTCCATGCGGCAGCTTCCACCTTCCTGTGTTGGCAGGGTGTGGCATGCTGGGAATTGTAGTTCTCCTGCCTGTTCGGGCGTTATTGTATGGTTTCTGGGCAGTGTGTTGGGTGCTGGGAGTTGTAGTTCTCCTGGGCGGGCTCAATGTTCTCCCGCCGCCTGTCTGTGGTTATTGTGCCTCTTCTGGGATGTCCTCAGCTCCATGCTGTGCACAGACAATGTACCACCATGTCCCCAGCTCTGTGCTGTGCACAGTGTACCACCATGTCTTCATCTTCGTGCTGTGCACAGACAGTGTACCGTACACTGTCTGTGCACAGCACGGAGCTGGGGTCTTGGTGGTACACTGTCTCCCGCCACCTTAAAATCGTTCTGTTTCCCATCCAGGAGAGTCGGATGAGTGGCATCCGTTTTTTGGTCCGTTTGGCAACTGCTGTGCGAGCGGCCCACATTTTTCTCAGATTCTCAGATCACATCCGTGTGCAATCAATCTGTTCTTTCCTCAGCAGCTATTAGTGTATAATCATTTACAGGAACATTTTATAGTTGTCTGTACTACAGAATGATAATGTATCCGTGAAAAAAACAGATGCCTCTCGGATGGTTTGTGTGCGGTCCGTGATTTTGTCGGACCCGTAGACTTGCATTGGCGAGTCTCACGCGGGAATCACGTACTGTCGCAGCATTTAAATACAAAGAGAACAGAGAGTACTATGCAAAATTTAACATTTATTGGTAGACGTCATTAAAATGATTTATAAGGTGACAAACAGTGCATGTACAAGAATCCAAACAGGATAATGGGGGGTACATAGATAAAGTGAAATATCAAAGGGTATATAGCTTTTCACAACAAAGTGCAGAGTTCAGCAACTACAATGATGAAGAGCAAGTTTAGTAAGGTGCAGCCAGGAGAGTAAACAATACATCAAAGTATGGTCACTTTCAATAAAGTGCCAGTGCAACATTCAACAGGGAGAATACATAAGTCCCTAGAGTGATCATACTAATGCACTTTCCTTGAGATCAAAGTAATTGCTTATCTCATTCTAAGTAATGGTTGTAGCATACCCATATTGAGTCAGGGATAGTAAAGAGAGTGCCCTCCACACTCCTGTCTGGTTAAAACCCCGACGCGGCGTTTCGCTGCATGAGCTTGGTTGCTGCAGCTTCCTCAAGGGGATGTGTTGTGCGTCCTGTGCCTATCCCCATCTAATGCCCATCTTATATGTGTCCATAATGGCTCCCTAAGGCGCAGCACCTGTAGTCACGCGTCATCTCCAACCGTCGCGCACCGGAAGTGACGTCCCGGTATAACGTGATGGCCGGCTCTGATGCGCGCGCAGCGCCATGGGACGCGTCACCATGGCACCAACGCATGCGCACCAGGCTCGGGCGTCCCGAGAACGGCACAACGCGCGCGAAGGTGGAGAGAGCGTGAATGGTGAAGTGTGTGTAATAGCGCGTAACAGTGTATCAATAAGGGACATGGGAAATACACAAGAACGCCACCTAACCAGAGAAAGAGGTGCAATTTTTAAAAAAACAGACAACTTATCTCCATTGAAAACTCCTCAAATGAATTTGACATACTAATGATCATACAAAGCACATAGCTATAACAAAAAGGGGGGGGAGAGGCCAAGCACAAAAAAATATGCAGTATTATATCAAACAATAGGATAAATCTCGCGATTTAACGCCACTCCAAGATTAGGCATAAGTTCCTTTGTATAGTGGTTGACCAAAGCCTAGATGAGATCACTTGGATGTCCATCATTCAGGAGACAAAAAGAGGAAGAAGCTAGAAAGATAAAAATTAAAATTAAATTAAAAACTTTCCCAAGATAGGTGGGAAAAGTACATGCACAAAAAAGCACAGAAGCAGACCAATTGTAAGGTAACGACCAACCTCACAGGTATGACCGAAAAGATAAAGACTCATTGATCCCCTTGGGACTGAGGGTATCTAGGGTCACTATCCATTTTGCCTCCATCTGAGCGAGGCTTTTTTGAGATTACCCCCTCTATTTCCTGCCCTTACCATGTCTATTCCCCTAAATTTTAAACTGGATGAATCGCAATTGTGGACCTGCCAAAAATGACGTGGCAGGGTCCGCAATTTGCTACCATCCTGTGAATTTTGAGCCCCCTCTATGTCGCTTAAGTGTTCCCGTATTCTCTTTCTGAATTCTCGGGAAGTGAGGCCCACGTATATCTTTTGGCACCCACACGTGGCGTAATATACGACGTGCGTGGAGCCGCAAGATATACGCTGCCTGATGGTGAACTGTTTCTTCCCATCCGAGGACTCAAAAGTACGGCTCCTTAAAACATTCGGACAAGCGACACAGTGGCCACAGGAGAAAGAACCAACGGCCGGGCCAGAACTCCCAAAGGTGTTTATTCTTGGTGGTATATAGTGGCTATGAACTAGCCAATCCCTCAGATTTTTGGATCTCCTAGCCGTCATAAGTTAAAAATTGCACCTCTTTCTCTGGTTAGGTGGCGTTCCTGTGTATTCCCCATGTCCCTTATTGATACACTGTTACGCGCTATTACACACACTTCACCATTCACGCTCTCTCCACCTTCGCGTGCGTTGTGCCGTTCTCGGGACGCCCGAGCCTGGTGCACATGCGTTGGTGCCATGGTGACGCGTCCCATGGCGCTGCGCGCGCATCAGAGCCGGCCGTCACGTTATACGGGGATGTCACTTCCGGTGCGCGACGGTTGGAGATGACGCGTGACTACAGGTGCTGCGCCTTAGGGAGCCATTATGGACACATATAAGATGGGCATTAGATGGGGATAGGCACAGGACGCACAACACATCCCCTTGAGGAAGCTGCAGCAACCAAGCTCATGCAGCGAAACGCCGCGTCGGGGTTTTAACCAGACAGGAGTGTGGAGGGCACTCTCTTTACTATCCCTGACTCAATATGGGTATGCTACAACCATTACTTAGAATGAGATAAGCAATTACTTTGATCTCAAGGAAAGTGCATTAGTATGATCACTCTAGGGACTTATGTATTCTCCCTGTTGAATGTTGCACTGGCACTTTATTGAAAGTGACCATACTTTGATGTATTGTTTACTCTCCTTGCTGCACCTTACTAAACTTGCTCTTTATCATTGTAGTTGCTGAACTCTGCACTTTGTTGTGAAAAGCTATATACCCTTTGATATTTCACTTTATCTATGTACCCCCCATTATCCTGTTTGGATTCTTGTACATGCACTGTTTGTCACCTTATAAATCATTTTAATGACGTCTACCAATAAATGTTAAATTTTGCATAGTACTCTCTGTTCTCTTTGTATTTAAATGCTTATTTGAGTACCTTTATGCTCCAGACATTCCTCCACTTAAATTGTTATGTGGAGGTTTTTGTCTTCTATGCTTAAGCCCAGTTGGGCGCTGTTTCTAAGTACTGTCGCAGCATGTTGCAACTTTTTTCTCATCCTGAATCTGGATGAGAAAAAAGCGTCCGACACTCACCAATCTGCTCTCAGAGATTGATTGCAATGCGAGAAAATCACACATTGCACTTATCAGAGCTTCACGCCAGTGTGTCCGTACCCTAATACTAAAATCCATATAGTAATCCTACTGGTATGGGGAGGATTTATGTCTCAGTTAGTACACACTCCATACTTCTTGTTATTAACCAGTTACTGCTCTCTTGTCCACCGCACTGCAGTGTCAAAAGAGGATGACAGCGAGGCAGACAGCAACATGGCATCAGAGAGCCCCTATCCTGAAATAGAAGATCCTCAGATCCCGGTATTGTGACATAATATTAAGAATAAAGTTTTTTTGCATTTATATTACATTATGAACTCCACAGCACGGCGACGAAAATTGCTTCGGCCCCGGGCCCTCCTTGAGTCCTGCTTGTTGCCATACACTGGGGTTGTGCAAAGGTGGCAATTGCACCCCTTCTCTTTGTGTTTTAGTATAGTAGTTATATTCTTGTATATAGGGGCAGACAGTGTATACTATGTATACTTCCAGATTATCAACAACCAAAGGGGCTGCAAATTTATCGACCGCCCCGGGCGCCACCAACAGTTCCTATGCCGCTGGCTGCGCTGCACGCCCGTGGCACTATTCTGGCACTGAGTTCCGGGGAAGAGGGGACCAGGTTAGAGCCCAGGCGGCCATTGACTGGAGTTGGACGTCTGGTTCTGTTTAAAACTGTAAGTGAGGGTCCAGGATCAGTTGTGTGTGTCCAGCATCATAGGCTATAATTTATGTTGTAGCATTGCAGTGGGGTAAAAAGGGATGTCAGCAGAGCATGGGAAGAGAAAGCTGGATACTGAGGGAAAGAAGCTCTTTCCCTCAGTATCCGGTTAATCCTATCCTGCTGCTATTTTATTAATCTTTCCCTAAACACCCAGCTTTATTATGCTCTGATTTAATGGGATACCTTACTGCTGATGGAAAGAGAAAAGCATGTCACATAATTATCCCATACCCAAAAGTGTCAGCGCCCCTGCCCTGCACCCCAGAGTGTCAGCACCCCTGCCCTGCACCCCAGAGTGTCAGCGCCCCTGCCCTGCACCCCATTGTGTCAGAGCCCCTGCCCTGAACCCCAGAGTGTCAGCGCTCTTGCCCTGTACCCCAGAGTGTCAGTGCCCCTGCCCTGCACCCCATTGTGTCAGAGCCCCTGCTCTGAACCCCAGAGTGTCAGCACTCTTGCCCTGCACCCCAGAGTGTCAGTGCCCCTGCCCTGCACCCCATTGTGTCAGAGCCCCTGCCCTGAACCCCAGAGTGTCAGCGCTCTTGCCCTGCACCCCAGAGTGTCAGCACCCCTGCCCTGCACCCCAATGTGTCGGTGCCCCTGTTATGCATCATGAGTGTCGGCGTCAATTCCCTGTACCCCAGAGTCAGCGTCATTATACTGTTCCCCTAGTGTCAATGTCTGTATTCTTCTAAATTTGTTAAACTCTACGGCAAGATATTCTTCAAGTTTCTGTGGAAATTCATCCTTACTGTGAAGCAGGTAGGCGACTGTATATTTGGAGTAGTCATCAAAAAATCTTACTTGGATTTTGAACACTCATTGGACCGCAAACATCTGTGTGTATCAAATCCAGTGGCTGTGCAGATCTAATGGTGCTTACTTTAGGAAAGGATTTTCTGGACATTTTCCCTTTAAGACAGCTAGTGCATTTCATCATTTGACTACATTGCTTGATTTCAACACCATTTGCAAGTTCACCTTGCTTCCTTACTGCTTCTAGGTCTCTGTGCCCAAGACATCTGTGCCATACATGGATACAGTTCTTATGAAGATCTTGTGTGGGACCCACTTGGACGAGGGTACTCGGTACCGGACCGGTTCTGCGGCTGGGGAAGTCACGGGTGGTCCTGGTCCGGTCCGTGTCCCGGGCCCACACAATGGATGAGGGAATATTTACAGGGGAAATGTCACTGTGACGCCACCCACTTGATGCGACCAGTGATGGGGCCGCCGCTGCTGCGGAACCTCCGGGGGTGATGGAGTGGCAGCGGAGATGGTGTAGTTCCAGTGGGAAGAACTGTATCCCCCGGGGCAGTAAGGGTTAAGGGTTGTGGAATTGTCCAAGACACTTACTTTGCAGGCTGCAGGGATCTCTCCTCCTGGCCGGTGCCGACAGGCTGGATCAGTATGAGGGAGAATAGGGTGCAGATAGAGGTAGACAAGAGAGGCAAATCAGGGTTTTCCAAAGCTTTACTCTTTGTTCTCTCCAAGCAGGTTACAAGTCATTTGCAGGTCTTTACAAGTTTAAGCACAGTTCTCAACACACGGGTGCATTCTCCCTCTCTGGGTTCCCTTTTGCTCCCTGCAGCCAGGCCTCTCTCTCCCTGTGACCCCTCACACAGTCTGTAGTGTCCTTTCCGGGCTGTTTACATTCTCTTTACTCTGTGTTGTGCGACACTGGACAGTATGGCGGTGACTCGGACCCCTGATGGGCCCTCCGGGTTGTCACTGAGCTGCCTGTCCTTTGGGTTGGGGACCCTAACGTGAAGCTGTGGTCCCCCGTCGTGTTGTTTGGGGATCCCGGGTAAACTGCGGTCCCCTCTAGAGCCGACACTCTACTCAGCCCAGCCTCCAGCAGTCCTCAGGTGTGAGGCTCTACCAGGCTCCTTCTCTCTGTTCCTTTCCAGTATCATAGGAGGGACTTCTCTGCCTGCAGTCAGGGGCTTTAGCTGCTGTGTAGGGCACGGGTTACACCGTCCCTCTCTGTCCTGTCACACTCCTGGTGGCATCAGCATCGGACGGGCTTTCTCTCCCCTCTGACTCGCACTGGCTCAGTACGGATTCTGCGCTCCTAACCTTGCACTCACAGAAGTGTGATTGTCCTTCAGTCTTTACAGCTCAGCTTCTGGTCTTTGCATCTCGGCACCCTGGGCCTACTAACTTCCTTCACTCCTCCCCCTCACTATATACTGTCAGTCACCTGACCTCTGGTGTGCCCAACCCACTCCTCTGAATCCACCACCCCTCGATCTCATAGAGTTCTAACCTCAGGGCTGGATGTTAACCTCTTCCTGACACGTGGGTTGTGTGGGCTGTGAGGGTGTTGGTGTGCAACAATGTCCTACCTTCCTGGCTGCAGTTCCCTTTGGGGCGCCACACTTGTCTAGCACTGTACACTCTTTCTTTGCATTTTAGCTGATAAAGTTCATTTTGGATTTTTCCTTCTGCAAGAGTATGACCCATCTTTGATATAATGCAGCTGTTGTCTTTAAAGTAACTGCATTCCCTTTTTTTGTAAGCTATACTGACAGAAGATAGCCTTCAAGACAGGGAACGTAGAGAACATCCTTTACTAAAGATATTTCTGCTTTGTGATGAGGAAACTAGACAGTGGGGGTAGCCGTCTCCTACTCCTTCTGAAGTCATATGTTGACCATTAGCTAAGATGACCGTCTCTGACTTACTTTCATCAAGGTCAATGAAGAAATCCTTGTTATTCCTCATATGGCTGCTAGCACCAGAGTCTTTACACCATATATGCTTTGTAGATGAGCCTGTACTAGTATTAAATGCAGCTTGAACACATGCAGACTCTTTCATTACAGCTGTTTTCACCTTTTGATCACAGTTCTGCTTTTTAAGCTGACTTCTTCTTGCTTTCCAAATTCTGCAGTCTGCTTTAAGGTGGCTGGGCTTTTTACAGACAAAACATTCACGAGTTTCCATTAGATTGCTCTTATTTTTAGGAAAGTCATGTGTCTTTAATGCTGTTTCTGCTGTGGATTCATTACTGCTGCTTACATTATGCGTTTTTCGCTTGAATTCATCTACAAGCTTGCCTTTGACATATTCTGGTGTGAGCTCGTCATCTGGCCGTGCATCTAGTGCAGTGACAATTGTGTCATAACTTTCTGGAAGACCACTTAATAATAGTGCAGCAACATGAAAGTCTTCAATTTCTTCTCTAATACCCCTGAGACGCTTCACAATCTCTAAGGTGTTTCTTGTATAGTCCTGCATGTTCCTATCACCGCCCACCCCACTTCCTTCAAAGGAAGCTTTTCCATCATGACAGAACATCAACTCGCCACCCTTCTGTCCAGGTCACACCTTACCACCTGTGCCTTCGACCTGCTTCACTCCCACCTTATCCCAAACCTCACCACAGTCCTCATCCTTGCCCTAACCCATCTCTTTAACCTATCACTCACCACCGGCATCTTCCCCTCATCCTTCAAACATGCTGTGATCACACCCATCCTCAAAAAATCCTCCTTTGACCCATCATCTGTTTCCAACTATCGCCCCATATCTGTTAACCCCTTCGCATCAAAGCTGCTTGAACAGCATGTCCACTCCGAACTGTCCTCCCACCTCTCCTCAAGCTCCCTCTTCAACCACCTACAATCCACTTTTCGACCTCTTTACTCCACTGAAACAGCCAAAACCAAAGTCACCAATGACCTACTGACCGCAAAGAGCAAGCGACATCACGCCATCCTCCTCCTCCTTGACCTATCTGCCACCTTCAACACTGTCAATCACTCCCTCCTACTTCAGATCCTGGAATCTCTTGGCTTCACTGACCTAACCCTCTCCTGGATCTCTTCATACCTAATGGACCAGCCTTTCAGCGTCAGCCACTCCCATACCTCTTTCTCGCCCTACCCCCTATCTGTCGGCATCCCCCAGGGCTCGGTTCTGGGACCGCTACTCTTCTCCATTTTCACCCTCAGCCTTGGACAACTCATCGAGTCCCACGGCTTCCAGTACCATCTCTATGCCAATGACACCCAGATCTACCTCTCTGAGCCCGACATCACCTCTCTACTATCCAAAATTCCACAATGCCTCTCTGCCATCTCATCCTTCTTCTCCGCTCGCTTCCTAAAGCTGAACATGGACAAAACGGGGTTCATCGTCTTACCCCAAGTCGCTCTCCTCCTCTACCAGACCTTTCCATCACTGTGAATGTCTGCTCACTCTCCCCACTCCCACACGCCAAGTGCCTTGGGGTTGCCTTCGACTTGTCCCTCTCCTTTAAGCCCAAATCCAAGCTCTCACCACCTCCTGCCGACTCCAGCTCAAAAACATTTCCCGGAGCCGCTCTTTCCTTGACCACAACATAGCTAAAACCCTTGTTCATACTCTCATTATCTCCCGCCTCAACCATTGCAACCTCCTCCTCACCGGCCTCCCCGCTACTTCCCTTGCGCCTCTCCAATCTATCCTAAACTTCGCTGCTCATCTAATCCACCTGTCTCCCGCTACTCCCCTGTCTCCCCCCCACCGCCAAGCCCTTCACTGGCTCCCCATCTCTCAGAGATCCCGATTTAAAACCCTAGCCATGACATACAAAGCCATCCATCACCTGTCCCCCCCCATACATCTCCGACATGGTCTCCCGCTAACTGCCTGCACGCAACCTACAATCCTCCCAAGAGCTCCTTCTCTACTCCTTCCTTATCTCATCCTCTCACAACCGCATTCAAGACTTCTCCCATGCATCCGCCATACTCTGGAACTCTCTCACCCAACACATCAGACACTCACCTACGCTTGGTAACTTCAAAAGAAACCTGAAGACTCACCTCTTTCGACAAGCTTACAGCCTACAATGAGACCCAGCCGCCGCACCCTCACACGATCGGCGCTTCCCCCTTCTACTGTTTCCTCGCCCGCCCCTGTAGACTGTGAACCTTCATGGACAGGGTCCCCTATCCTGTATCTGTAAACTAGATTGTCCAAACTTTCTGTTTCTTCATATGTAAAGCGCCATGGAATCTAATGGGGATATATAAATAATAAATAAAGCTTATTTCTGAGATTTGATCTTTCATGCACTTTCTGTAATTCATCCCACATCTCTTTTGCAATTGCACACTTGCATATATGCACAATCAATCTGATCATCATCTACAACAGGGGTCTGAAACTGCGGCCACGGTGCAGTGTGCAGGGGAATGCGGCTTTATTATGACATCCTGCGCCCACAACAACAAGCTCCTTTGCTCAGCTACATCAATGGAAGCTGGTCAATCAGATCACAGACCCGCAAGTGATGTCGGAGTATAACGTCACCCGGAGTTTCTGTTTGGCCCGCCGGCTTCCATTGATGTAGCTGAGAGAAGAAAGGAGCTTGTTGGTGTGGGCGCAGGATGTCATAATAAAGCCACATTCCCCTGCAAACTGCACCGCAGCACCCCCTGCACACTGGACCCTGCATCGTTAAGGTGTGTCTGTGTGAGAGAGTGTGTATGTATGAGAGAGTGTGACTGTGTGTATGAGAGGGTGCGTGTGTGCATGAGAGTGTGTTTATATGAGAATGTTTGTGTGTATTAGAGAGTATATGAGTGTGTGTGTGAGAGTATGTGTGTATGAGAGTGTGTGTGTATATGAGTGTGTGTGTATGAGAGAGTGTGTGTATCAAAGTGTGTCTCTATGCGTGTGTATGAGAATTAGAGAGTGTGTATGTGACTGTGTATGAGAGAGTGTGTGTAGGAGATTGTGTATATGAGTATGTGTATGAGAGAGTGTGTGTAGGAGATTGTGTATATGAGTGTGTGTACGAGAGTGTATGTGTGTATGAGAGAGTGTGTGTATGAGAGTGACAGCATGTGTGTATAAGAGAGTGTGTGTGTATGATTGTGTGTATGAGTATATGAATATGTATGAGAGAGAGTGTGTATGAGAGTGTGTGTGTGTGTGTGTGTATGAGAGAGTGTATGTGCGTGTGTATGAGAGAGTGTGTGTATGAGAGTGAGTGAATGTGTATGAGAGAGTGTGTGTGTGTATAGAGAGAGTGTGTGTAGGAGAGTGTATATGAGTGTGTATGTGTGTATGAGAGTGTGTGTGTGTGTGTATGAGAGTGCATGAGAGTGTGTATGAGAGAGTGTGTGTATGAGTGTGTATGAGAGTGTGTGTGTGTATGAGAGTGTGTGTGTATGAGAGTGCATGACAGAGTGTGTATGTGTGTATGTATGGGGACATTACTACAAGGAGAGGACTAGGATGAGAATATTACACAAGATGCAGACCAGGATGGGAGACATTAATATAGGATGGGGACCAGTATGGGAACATTACTACAAGAAGAGGACGAGGATGAGGACATTACCACAAGAAGGGGAACAGGGTGGGAACATTACTACAACAAGGGGAACAGGATGGAGATATTACTACAAGAAGGGGACCACGATGGGGATATTACTACAAGAGGGGACCAGGATGTGGATATTACTAAAAGAATGAGATCAGGGTTTGGACATTCCTACAAGAAGGGGATCAGGATTTGGACATTACTACATTGAGCGAAAAATTCTGGAATTACTAAAAATGTTACTTAGTCCTACACTGTCCGTTTTTACCCCTTCCTGCACTTAGTCCTACAAGGAATGCGGCTCACCGATATCAATTTTTTTCTATGTGCGGCCCATTAACCCAGCCGAGTTTGAGACCCTGATCTACACTGAGGGAGACAGTGCTTTGTGCTTTCTGATCCTTCTCTAGCCAATCATCTGGTAATGGACGAGGCACTTGTTCCTGTGTATATTTCCACGTACCTTCTGTTATGAGCAGCATCTTCACCTTGAATTTCCAGGATTAATAATTCTGATTGGTGAGACTTTGCACTGAGAACTTGCAGTGATCCCTGCTTGTGGACATCTCTGTTGCTCGGTGCTGCTTTTGCTTTAGGCTTCTGTTGCTGTATTAGGGTGCTTTCACATCGCGTTTTTCTGCCATCCGTGGCTGGCCGTTGTAAAACGGACAGCCACAGATGCGATTTGGCCTGCATGTATCCCTATGGGCGACGGATCTAATTGGATTTGCCCTTAATGGCATCCGATTTGTGTCGGATCCGATTGTGTCCGATTTTGGGCACAGCGGACCAAATCGGACACAATCGAATCTGACACGATCCGTGGGAGAAAACATGAAGGCCTATGGAGCACGGGTCCGAGAGAACAGCTGATCGTTTCTCGGACCCGATTTTAGTGTACTGAGCATGCTCAGTACAATAAAACTACTCTGTACCTGTGTAATGTCACTTCCGCAATGTATAATATACATTACGGAAGTAAAGCAAGGGTTAAAAATAAAAAAAAACAGTCACCTCTCCGGCGCAGGTCCCCGCGATGTTCAGCATCTCCCGGCGCTTCCGGAGCTGGGAATCAGCTGATCGGGAAGGGGCAGAGCAACCCGGTCAGCTGACCCGGTCATATGACCGCATAGGTTTAAGTCTCCCGCCTGCCAAAACCGATCGGCGGGAGATTTAAACCAATCAGCTGTGCGGTCAGCTGACCGGGTTGCTCCGCTCCTTCCTGGTCAGCTGATTCCCAGCTCCAGAAGCGACGAGAGATGATGAAAATCGCAGGGACCTGCACCGGAGAGATAACTATTTTTTTTTTTAACCCTTGCTTCACTTCCGCAATGTATATTATAAAGTCACGGACCTGGACTCAGAAATGGCACCAGGAGGCCACATCTGATGTGGTCCTTTCTTGTCCATGGGGTCCTGCAAAAAGTAGGAACCCCACGGACAGGAAAAAATCGTGATGTGAGAGCACCCTTACTCTTCTGTGTCACTCTGTGCTCTGTGTCACTCCTGGGGTTCTGTGTCATGCTGGGCCCATAACCTGTTGGCAGAGGATCATTCAGGATACTTTCAAGCCTTTTGACAACAGAAAGGAGCTTTAATTAGCAATAAACAGGAGCAGATATGATAGGCTTTGTGGAATCAGGAATATCCATATCTTAAGTGTCTCTGTGCAGCATCAGCAGGCTGCTTCTCCTCTCATACACAGACACAGGAAACTGGGTACAGTCACATGGTCTTTCCTGTGTGTGAGCCTATGGGAGTGTTTTTGTTTTTATCTAACTTTATAGACAATACACAAACCTAGCAATAGAACACTAACAGATACAGGAATGGAGTTGTTGCACTAAACATATTCCAACATGAAATCTTGCACCTGCACAGAGAAATCACCGTCTTTTCAATAGGGCACAGTGGCACCACTGCGCAGGCGCGAGACCTGGGAATTGTGTGGATGATGTCGCTATGTCATCCACTTCCATACAGTCAGGAGGGGCGGAGGTGGCATGGAGCAGGACGGTCCTGACCACAATGTGCAGACCCCCATAATGACCCATAAAAGAAATTAGCATGTGGCGCAGGACAGAATAAAGTTAGTTTTATGAGGTATGTAGGAGGACGTCTGGGGATATATAGGGGTTACATGAACCCCAATTACATCATGTTAAAAGGTAGTGACCAGGGTTTACAACCCCAAAACTGGTGACAGTATCTCTTTAATGCAAACTACAGAAATTGTATATCACAGTTATGGTGAGCGCACAGGAGATGTGCAGTAGCCGCCACTATAATGGGTATAACAGCTAACAGGTATTTGCATATAGCTGAAGGGTGGGCCCCTGGAGTCAATTTTTCTGGTGGGCCCCAGACACCCCAGTCCAACCCTACATGTCACATAATCCCCGTGATACATCGTGTGGTAGCTCAGGTCTATTATGCTCACGAGGACATGAGCATGAGGAAGTGGACCCACTGAACCACAGGAGTGTTGGCACACAGGACAGGAGTCTCAGCAGATGTAAACAGCAGGCCGCAAGTGACAGGTGCAGATATAGCAGACTCAATGCAGGCAGGTACAGGCAGGTACAGGCGTAGCAGGCGCTATTCAGGCAGGCAGACTCTGTGCAGATAGACGTAGGTGTAGCCGGGTGTGTACAGACAGGTGCACTTGTGGCAAGCTCTGTACAGGCAGGTGCAGGCCTAGCAGGCTCTGTGCAGGCAGGAGCATGTGTAGCAGAGTGTAACACAGGACAGATATTAGTAACAAGAGACAAGGCACAGGAATAGGGATAAAGGCAAGAGGGCTTGACAACTAGCAATACCACTAAGGACTGGAAACGTTGCTCAGGCAATTTCCAATGGGGGAAGGTGCCTTAAGTGCAGAGCGCCTTTCAGCCATAGGTAGAGAGGCAGTTCCGGGTTAGGGCATACTGGCCCTTTAACTAATATTAGTGTGTGATACACACCACAAAGCATGCTTCTTAGGAGGCCTGCTGGAAGGAAGCATGCCCCAAGAGCATGAAGACACAGCAGGAGAGCAAGGGAAAGGTTGGGGACTGATGGCAAGGGGAGTATGCTGTTTATTATTATTATTATTATTATTATTTATAGAGCACCATTCATTCCATGGTGCTGTACATGAGAAAGGGTTGCATACAGACAAGTTACAAATATAATGAACAAAGTGACAGACTGATACAGAGGGAAGAGAGGACCCTACCCTTGCGGGCTTACATTCTACAGGGCAATGGGGAGGGAGACAGTAGGTTGGGTCTGCTCGGGTGGTGCTGGATTGCCAGGTCCGGTGGTGGTGGTGCAGCGCCGGGTCCGGTGGTGTTGAGGTGGCACTGTGCTCATTACAGGTTGTAGGCTGTTCTGAAGAGATGGGTCTTCAGGTTCCGCTTGAAGGCTCTGAGTGTAGGGGACAGTCGGATGTGATGGGGTGCAGAGTTCCAGAGGATGGGGGAATGTGGCACCCCAAGGGTTAAAGTGCCACAGAAACATCAACACAGGTTTACTCCCCACACAACACTACACTAGAAAGTGGGAGGAGCTTAGGTGGCACCTGCACTAGTGGGAGGAGCTAAGTTGTTTACCACAGAGCAAGAGTGACAGTTAGTTTCAGTTTGAGTCTGGAGCAGGAGCAGAGTCAAGTAGAAGTGGAGGTCCTGAGAGGTCTGAGGAGAGGAGACAGAGGAACATACCCGGGATAATGAGTTACCCCAAAAACTTAACCCCGGAGGGGCGCTTAAGACGGATACCGGATCCGAGGCTGTGCCTGAGACAGACAGGACAGTAAACACCGGCATAGTGAAGGTCCACCATCTTCACAGCACCATAGCAAAGCAACACGGAGGGGTCAGTGACACAGAGGACTCAAGTTGCCCAGCATATTGGTACCCGTGAGCAGAGACAGGGCCAGCAGTACAGCTACAAGCAGCAGCAGGGCCAAACACAGCGCTTAAGTAGGAAGCCAAGGACCCGATCAGGGTGGGAGCAACCTGGTACAGACTCTGTGGACAATATTGTGATATACCATCTGCAAGTAAAGACTTGGAAAACAACAGAAACCGTGAGTGTGTGTAATCCTTATACTGAAGCCCCACTTGCCCTCATATACTGCGATTACCTCTACTCTCATCATCTCTACTGCTTCCCCTACTCTCCTGCAGCATCAATAACTATCCTTACAGACTTTAACTACTACTACCACTGCCCCGGGGAACCCAGTTCTGCCCACAGGAACTATTCTATCCCAGCTGCTATCCCATCATCCCCGGAGGTTCTGCAGCAGCAGCGGCCCCATTACTGGCCGCATATAGTGGGTGGCGTCACGAGTGACAAATCCCCTGTAAAACCCCCCATTTTATTGTGCGGGCCCGGGACACAGTCCGGACCAGGACCGCCGTGACATCCCCCAGCAGTACCCCGGTCCGGCACCGAGTACCTCGTCCCAGTGGGCTCCACAACCTGGCGTCACGAACAGGATCTGCTGCCCGACTAATCCACCTCTCTCCTCGCTATTCCTCCACGTCTCCCCTCTGCAAATCCCTCCACTGGTTCCCAATTCACCAGCGTATCCAATTCAAACTAACATTGACTTACAAAGCCATCCACAATCTGTCCCCCCATATATCTCTCAACTAATCTCCCGATATCATCCAACTCGTAATCTTCGATCCTCCCAAGACCGCCTTCTTTCCTCAACACTTGTACGTTCCTCATCTAACCGCCTGCAAGACTTCGCTCGAGCATCCTGTGGAGCCCACTGGGCCCGGGACACGGTCCGGACCAGGACCGCCGTGACATCCCCCAGCAGTACACCGGTCCGGCACTGAGTACCCCGTCCCAGTGGGCTCCACAACCTGCTCGAGCGAAGTCTTGCAGGCGGTTAGATGAGGAACGTACAAGTGTTGATTTATTTTTACACTACAATATGTGTGAGAATCCCAACAGCCATTCACAGATGCTGTCACAGAGAATGGGCGTTTGATTGGCTGTTGTGTATATTAAGAAAATGCTGGTTTTTGACATCCGACAATTCAAAGAGGAGAGGAACATACTTCTGTTTGGCATGACATTTTATGCTATTAGTTGATGGAATGACATATATATATATATATATATATATATATATATATATATATATATATATATATATATATAAATTATTATTATATATCCTGAAAAGGGGTGATTACTTAAAAATAAAGTACATTTGAGAAATTGGGGGCACTTTGAATTGAAGAATCTAGAATGGATTCGAGAGATGTTAAGATACCACCTGGGTCAGTTTTAGAAAAGGTAAATATTTTGGTATGTGAATCAGCATAGGTTAAACCAGGGTAAACAACCCATAGCTTTTACCTTGGCTGGTGATCAAAAATAGAGGGGACCCCAGGCCTTTTTTAAAATTGTTTATTTAAAAATAAACAATAATAAAAAATGCATGGTCTCCTTCCTATTTTTGATTACCAGCCAAGGTAAAACAGACAGCTGCCCTCAAATTGATGCATCCTTTAGTGCAGTGGAAATCAGGGTATTGATAAATGGGTTGATGTCAGCTGTGAATTTTTAACTGGCATTGAGCCCAGGGGTTTGTAAAGAAAAAAGGGTCTATCAAACTCCATTACTGGGACTATCCAGGGATTTAATGTTCCCCCCTCCCAAGCCAACCAGGGGAGATGGATTCACTGCCCAAAGTGTAAACTTGAGATGACAGATATAGAACATGGGCTTTGGTCTTGCCCTGAGTCAACAAACTATTGGAGAAAGGTGGTCACTTGGGCCAAAGACATATGTGGGGATATGGAGGACCTAGACCCGATGCGCTGGATCTTCCACTATCAGACAGAGACTGGAGCTCTCAGACACCCACATGTCTTATGGCACTATATTGCAATAATAGCTAAACGACTCCTTCTACAATACTGGCTCAATGACAGACCCCCAGACCTGAATCAGATCAAATTGATGATGCGTCCTACTCTGACGCTTGAATCGATGGACGCGATACGGAGCCCTAATAAATTAACCAAGAAATTCTTTTACAAATGGCAAATATTCATCGAGAAAGAATTCTCAGATGGTGACATAACTAAATTCATGCTACCCTTTCGATCGACGATTTGGTACGCGGAAAGGGAGCTAGAAGGGACACTAGGCAGACTGAGGTGTGATGGTTAAATGGTTAAAAGGTTAAAAAACTAAGATAAATCTTGAATTGGTTTTTATATAACATGTTCATATTTTCTTGCAATCTCAAAACACGATTGAAAGACTGGATGATTTCCGAAGTGGGTGGGGTAGGGTTTATTGAAAGTCAAGAGACGTAAATGCAAATAGATAAAAGCTGTTAATTTCAGTTAAAGATTTTGGTTTCGTGTAATTTAATGTTGGATATGCTTATCCTAATACTATATTTCTGATGTAATGTCAAAAACCCAATAAAAATATGGTTCAAAAAAAAAAAACTCCATTACTAACCCAGTAAGTGTAAATTTAAAAAGACATTCACACAGGAATAATATTGTTGATTTGAATAAAGACTCCTCCTCACTATCCCTTGTTCACCAATTTATGTAATAAAAAGCAATGAAGATCGGACTTATTCCATTATGTAGTGGTACCACAACGTTCCCCAAATCTGTACTCCAACCTCTGAATGAGGCTCCATAGGTCACTAGGTCACTCACGGTCAGCGCTATTTCTCAGCAATGGTAGCGCTAGTAACTCAGTGACATCACCAAACTGCTCTAAAGACATGCCGGGTCTGGCACTCACTGGGAATGAACTCTGGAGTCACTCCTGGTCAGCCCAAGAGCGAGAATTCTCACGTGCCAATATTTTATGCTGGAGTTTCCTGGACTGTAGGAATATGGGGAAAGTGTTACATCATAGAACTGGGACCGAGTGCAAATAAGTTTAGAAATAATAATTACATCTTAGGAATCTGTCTCTTCAGCTATCCATGCATTAGCAGTCCTAGGGGAAGGTGTGGCGCCCCGCAACGAGTGCGTCACAAGAGGGCATTGCAGCCATAAATGCAGCAGCAATATTCTCTGACCCAGCAGTCATATGGTTAACTGAGAGATCCGAAACCCTGCATGCATCACTTAACATAGAGGGCCAATCCAAGGTCCTGGTGGGCGGAGTGCAAGGGTAGTGTAGGAGAAGTACAGTTAGTTTAGAGCAGAAAGAAGGAGTCGAGTCTAGACAAGGAGAGACACAGACTTGAACTTGGAGTAGGAGCGGGGGCTCTGCACCTCGTGCAGCCCCCGGGCCGTCACCGGTCGGGTGTTAGCACCTGAGGCCTCAACAACCGGGATCGGGCATCACCAACCACGGGTTCCAAAATACCCCCGTGCCCAATTCACAGCCGGTTCACTGGTACCGAAGCTGGCAGCAGTTCACCTCTGCTACGCGAACCAGAAGCGTGGAGGAGCAGCTTTACAGGAGCTCCCCACCACCAGCTAACTTCCAGTCGTCTAACCAGCGGTGTACCCACCGAGGGACCCAAGGCTCCCCAAAACATCCATAACGTACATCTTGGATAGGGATTGAAGCAGCCTCCCCGTACCCGATCTGGTATTCCTGGGCGACAATGGCAAATACTTAGCTAGAATGGAGGAACACTACGGATCTCTGAGGGACACCTATCACTGCTGAGTCCGCCCGGTCTACTACCCGTTAACTGTATGCCATGTACTGCCTGCTGGTTACAGTAAAGACCCGTTACAGAGACTTTCAGTGTCCGTGCTTCCTTATGATTGCATCCGTCCGCACACAAGGTAACCGCAGCTGCCGCACAACATCTTAAGCACCTCCAGCCTCCGGGGATCACCGCTCAGCCTGTGGGGAATCGTTCCATCTTGCTGCTATCCATCCCCCGGAGGTTCCGCAGCGTCGGTAATGATTACCGAACTACTCATAGGTGGCGTCACGAATAAATTAACCCCTTTAATCTGTTCCTACAAGACGTCTTCAACTTTTGATCTGCACTCAACCGGGCCTCACTACCGGCAGGCGCGGCCCACCCGTGACAAGGAGGAAGGAGCTACAGCCTGTCTAAACCGGAGTCCACGGGCCGGCGGTGAGTCAAAGGCAGATTCATGATGACAGATTGTTTGTAAAGGGGTTGTCCCCTTTCAGTAAAATATACTACAATATACTCACCATCCATGGGTCCACTGGTGAGTCTACACCGCTGCTCTGGTGTCTAGCATTGGCTGTGGCACTGGCACCATGTCAACAATACAACAGCCAAATAGTGAGCTCAGTTGCTATGAACAACTACACCAGTTCAGTCTACACCAGCAGAGTTGCTAAGGCCCCCTTCACACTGCATTTTTTGCACATCCATGTGGGTCCTTGAATTTCAAAGATCACATGGACAGTCTGTGCCAACGGATGCCAACGGACCTTTTTTTTTTAAACTGATCTGTCATCAATCAGCAGAGATAGGGCTGGGAGGAGCTGTACCTTGCCTCTGAGCATGCTCAGTACAGCAAAATGGACCCATTTTACAGATCCGTTTTTCTGAAGGATCCATCTCCATAGACCCCCATGTTATTTGACATGGACCGCAATGGATCTGTTACTGTCCATTTGTGTACGCTTTTTTGAAGGCAGCCAAAAATCGCAACAGTCTCCAATTCTGGGCTCATGAAAAAAACTAACACAACTGGATCCCTGACAAAGATGACACAAACCGGTTGCTATAATGGCACAATCTGTGCCCATAGGGATACATGGGAGGCCAAAACAGATCCCAGCCTCTCCGCTTCAGCACAGATAGACAGGGATTCCCCAAAAACGCAGTGTGAAGGGGGCCTAAGATCACTTATTGTCTGCCAGCACTGTTGACATGACATCAGCACTGCAGCCAATGATACCAGGAGCTGTGGCAGAAATTCACTGGTGAAATCGGGGATGGTGAGTACATCACGGGTTGCTTTTTTATAGCACACTACAATGGGGGAGAAAATATCCTGAAAAGGGACAATACCTTAAGCGTTATAAGAATGCATTATGCAGTATTGATCTGGTCATCCATGGTCGATCCATCATTACTAAGGAATAGTTAATTGCAAGCTAGAAGCCACACAACAGGCATGCACAGTAATAAGTATCACGGAGGGTATGTATCTTTTAGGGAATATAGTAACAATGCTTTACTTCTAAATAACACAAGGACAACCCACAGAGCAGGATTTAACATCCCACATGAATAAACAATGACAATGAGAACAAATTTATATCACCATTCCCACTAAACCCTGTAATCATCACTGCCATGATTTTATTCAATGCCGCACATAGAAATACTTTGGAATCTTATGTTACTGTTTACAATGTGACAATGTGTTATCATCACTTGCACTGAACAGATCCACTGTTTCTTTATGCTGAGATCTTAAAATAAATCATGACAAGCTTTGTAAGCACGCTCAGCGAATATAGAGAAAAAAGTTGTCCATAAAAGCTTAAAGAGGATCAGCAATGCTCCTGCTCATTCTATTTGCTAATCTAAAAATTTAGCCCTCACAAGTCATTTTTTTTCAATGCATTGATATCTTTGGTCACACTTTGGATTTTACTTAGGCGGCCGTCACACGCTTCAATCTTGTGAGCGATATTGTTAGTGATCACATGCACGCGCGATCGCTAACGATATCGTTCACATCGCTGGTGAGCTGTCACACAGGCAGACTCACCAGCGATGTGGACCAGCGAGAACGCTGGTAACCATGGTACACATCGGGTTACTAGGCGCCGCGCGGCACTTAGTAACCCGACGTTTACCATAGATACCATCTTCCAGCATAGGCTCTGCCACTGGGAGATCGTTCATTGTGGTGTCACACACCACGATGATGCAGATTGATCAAGCGATTATCGCTTGATATGAGCTCCGGCTCACCAATCTGTGATCAAACAATCAAGCGATTTTACATTGTAAAATCGCTTGATTACACGTAGCGACGCACAAACGATATCGCTTAAGCGATCAAAAAGCAGATCGCTTAAGCGATATCGTTCAAGAAATTGATGCGTGTGACGGCCGCCTAAGGGCCACGTCACACACACAGATATCTGTGCAGATATTGTTCGCAGATCTCTGGTTGCAGTGAAATCATGGACACATTGTTCCATTTGTACACAGCCACAAAATAGGACAATGTGTCCATGATTTCATTGCAACCAGAGATCTGCGAACAATATCTGCACAGATATCTGTGTGTGTGACGTGGCCCTTGCTTATATCACTGCATTTTATTTGAATATAATCAAAGGGAATGTATCATCTGAAAATGATTTATTGGTTAAATCAAGTTTTAAAGTTAAAAAATATATTTAAAAAATTAATGGAAAATTAATGGTACCTTTTTTTTATTTAATTCTCCATGTCCTCTGTGTATTAAAACATATATGGTATATATTCTTAAATAATGCAGTTTTTTTGTTTTTTTTAAACATAATTTTTATTGTTTTCAGCTCATAAAAGAAGAATATACAGCAAATATAACAGTTTAAATGGAAACAAATACAGATATCAGTGATTGCAATATCCAAAACAGAAAAGGGATAACAACGTAATTAGAGTCTTATAATTACATTTCTGACTCCTTTCCCACTATCAATATGATCTTTCTGATTCTCTTCTGAGATAATAAAAGTAAAGGATGCAATAATACAAAGAAAACAATTCATTTATGCTGATTTTCAGCCTGAAAGGCTAGTCTACCAAAACCAGAAAAAATTTCTATTCTAGCTTAGTCCCCTGAGAGTATCATATCTAATATAGAAATAAATTCGCATTGAGAGAGTATAGATATACCAGAAACCTGCTGATTCAAAACGTCATTACTTTTCCCCACAGTTGTCAAGTTACTTTTAGTCGCCCCAACGTACCATTAAGCTCTTCCAAAGCATACCATGTCGAGTTCTTATAAGGCCACATAAACATTTTAATGTCGGCATCGCCCAGTTTCCCTTCTATAAATGGTCTCCATTTCAGAAAAAATTTACCCGCTAGTCTATCTGTGTTTCTCAGTGTTTCCAGAGACTCTAGGTCCAATACTCTCTTTAGGGATTCGCGCACCATATCCAGCCCCGGGACGCGGTCCCCGAGCCAGCTCTGGAGCAGCAGTCTCTTCGCCACCATAGTAATTGTGTGGAATAGAATATGTAAGTTACTTCTACTCTCCTCCCCTTCCCTGAAGTGGAACAGCCACAGCATGGGGTTCAAACCGTCATTCATGTTGAGCAGTCTCGATGTCATAGCTCTAACCCCTGTCCAATATGACCTAGATCTCTCACAAGACCACATCCCATGCTCCAGATCCGTCCCATGCATTTTACATTTAGAGCAGTGTACCAGTCGATCTGGATTGTTGGAAGTGGGCGGTATATTAAAACCCTGCACCGTCCCATGCATGAGACGAAACTGAGAGTCTTTCCAACTTTCGTTTGTTATATATTTTCTAACTAGTCTCCAGCCTTCCAAGATGTTTTGCGGTAGATCTGGAACATTTAAATGTTTCCTCCACTTGGAGAACAATTTCTCCGAGCAGAGTGGTCTGAGTGTGTTCTGTAGTCTCCCATAAATATGAGAAATCGTTGTGTCGGTACAATAATGCAGTTTTCACTCTAACCACTGATGGTACCGTTGCAACATCGCCGGCAACTCACGGGAGCGCGCACGTTTTGGGAACTTTGCCAAGATTGCTTGGGAGATGTTACACGCAGAGACATTGCCGGCAACGCAGCTGCGATATTGTTAATTGATATTGACTTTTGCTGCAAGGGTTAAACTTAACTCAGCGAGCGATCATTAACATTTAAGTGAACAGGGGAAGTTGCTTTCAACATCACTGTTGCGGTGTCACACAGAGCGATGGTAACAGATCACCTGAGCAACATTGCCAGGTTTATCAACATGATGATAAACTGGGCAACTCCGCTCAAGCAAGTTATCGCCGTTGAAATCGCCCTGTTATACGTAGCAACGCACTAGCGATGTTGCTTCAACTTCGCCATGCCCCTGAGTTGCCAGCGATGTTGCCGGTGATGTTGCCTCATGTAACGGTATCATGAGTCCCAGTTCAAAGTAAAGGTACCGTTACACACAGAGATATCTCTGGATGCAGTGAAATCATGGACACATTGTTCCATTTTGTACATGGCAACAAAATGGAACAATGTGTCCATGATTTCACTGCAACCAGTGAGTTGCAGGCAATGTCTGCACAGATATCTCTGTGTGTAACGGTACCTTTAGTTTATGCAGTGGATCTATTACTCTGCTGGCGCTTCTTTCTGAGTTCTCAAAATGGCATCCAGATAATACCCCAACGTATAATCTGCATGCAACGAAACATTCCATTTATGCCTTTGTTTAAAACATTGACCAATTTTAAGACACACTGGCATAGCATACACCGGTCTTATGGTGGGTTTACGTGCTAGGATATTCTGAACGATATCCTTGAAACGTCACAGATTTGTGATCGTTAAAAAGATATCGTTCGTGCATCGTTGCATGTAAACGAACGATATAGGATGAAAAGATCGTTGGATCGTTCATCCTAGATTTGAGATCCTGACCTCAAATCTATCGTTCGTCGTCCAATTAACGCTGCTTCAGGAAGCAGCATCGTTCACTGTGACAGCTTTTTGAACGATGTCGTTCAAAAAGCTCCCATTCCTGCCGCTTTATTACATCGCTCACTCTTTCCTCTCCTATTTAACAGTTGCGCTGCCGCATAGGATATCGTTAACGATATCCTTGTGTGTGACAGCGCACTAACGATGTCAGAACGATCGCGGTTATGTGATCGTTCCAAGGATATCGCTAACGATATCCTAGCATGTAAACCCACCATTAATCAAGCAATCGCTGAAGTACATTGACCTGATTTATTAATGACACTATACATAGGTCATTTTGAGGAAGGGCAGGGTCATCGCTTATCGTTATTTGTGTATCCTGTGTTATCAGCTATGTATAGAGGTGTTAGCTCACATTGTTATCCAAAATTCTTCCCCACAGGACAGGAAAAGTCTAAAAAAAAAGTTAAAATTGCTAGTTTGGAAACGTCAAGATGATTAATTTTGTTTGTTTTAATTATTGAAGATTGGGATATGAAAAAACAAAATTCCAATTTTTTTTAAAGGGAACCTATCACCTAGTTATGCCCCAAACCTATCACTACCTGTCCCTGCAGCTTCCTACTACATCCCTAATCATCCCTGTCTGACCTAAATGTGAGGTAAACCTGTAGGAAAAAAAGCGATTGATAACTTACATTTCCCCCCATTCTAAGGGCATTCCTAAACATGTGGGCAACAGTTGGGCAATCTCCAGATCTGTCTCTCCTCGCTCCGTGGTATCATGCCCCGGTGGGTGTGATAATTAATGGAGAAGTGCAGTCCCAATTTCAAATCCTTGGGCTGCTCCTTCCAGGTATCATGCCACTGCACGTTATTTCCGGTACTGCGCAGTGTGGGGGTATATTGGTTATACTGGCCAGCTCAGGAGCATGCGCAATGCGCATTTCAAAGCCGGCCCATACACCCGATAATACCCCACAATGCAGCGGACCAGAAATGACGCGACCACAGCGTCATATCCAGATGGAGCAGCGCATGGATTTGAAATTGGGATCGCACTTCTGAATGAATCATCACAACCTTCCATGCATGATACCACAGAACGAAGGGGAACAATGGACCCGTAGAGACTGCACACACGTCTAGGAACACCCTCAGAACAGGGGAAAATGTAAGTAATTAATTGCTTCTTTTCCAGATTTATACCTCATATTTAGCTCAGAGAGGGATGATGAGGGATGTAGTAGGAGGCTGCAGGGACAGGTAGTGATAGGTTTGATGGCATAAACTAGGTGACAGGTTCCCTTTAAATACATGTAAACACTAAAACCTGATTTAGGCAAAAAGGAATTTTCTGAATATAGATTTCTTTAAGTTTGTTGAGGGTTTGTTATAGGCCACTATAATGTTTCAACCATAGTGAAAAATGTAACAAGAAGGTCCTAGTAAACTGCTTGATTGGATGATGTTCCATGTCCAAGTTGAAAACTATTATTATTTGACCAAGATTGCTCTATAAACCATAATAAACAGGTCACAAAACTCTCCTGTTTAAGAAATAAAATCCTATCTAACATTGTATAGAAAAAAACCTAATTAAATGATAATCTTTATTGATTCTGTATAAAAGAAAGTCCCAACGTTTTTTTTTTTTATTGGGATCTAGTTGGTCACAGAGGCAATTCACTTAAGATACAAGAATGGGACTAGGGAATAGAGGACAGGGGCAAAAAACGTTCCCTGATATAGCATGAAGGTGGTCCTACCTGGCCGCGGAGGTTGGCACCCTAATCACACGAGTGGTATCCTCTGATACATTATCTTGAACCTGTTCAACTAAAGATAATTCTGCCCTACTATCCCTTCTCTATAAAATACCATTGTGAAGTTGATGTGTGTAGTAACAATTTTTATTCTAACAAAGTTAGTGGTTTATAATACACAATGCAACACATTATATGACATGAGACAATACTATGCCTTTGACATTTTACTTGTAGAGAATATCCCTCTATTGCTTCCACAGCAGGTCAACATCAATGTCCACATCAAAAGACACTAATGGTGACAGTTACAAATGGAGTATTTTGTAAAAATCACATATAATTTATTTCTACTAAAATGTATTTGCTCATCTCTACTTTTGACATCAATGTAAACAGAGTCAATGTAAAAAAACAATAACATTAAGAGTGAAGTTATTTATTGAAGATACAGTTAAAGGAGTCATAGATAAAACTCTATTGGCCACTTTACACGCGGCAACAGACAGATAGAAAACGGCAGGTGTCGGAGACAATTGTACCTTTTACCTTCAAAACACCTTGCAGATACCTGAATTACACGCAGCCACTTCAAGGTGTTTTGAAGGTAAAAGGTACAATTGTCTCCGACACCTGCCGTTTTCTATCTTCCTGTTGCCGCTTGTAAAATGGCCATATGAGATAGATACAGACAGATAAATAGATGTGAGTACATCTATAGCTGGTCTCACACTTGCATTCAGGTGTGATCAGGCTGAAAATGCGTCTGTATTTGTTTATGCAACCCCAGCGGTATTATGCCTGATTCAAGTGTTGGATCAGACAAAAAAAACACTACGGTTGCATTCGTTCTTTTGCCTGATCCGTAAGAGGGTTGGAACGTTAAATAGGACACGCCTAATGGGAGGATGTTGGGAGGGGCTTTGGGCATGCTCAGTGTGAATGCCGGATCGGGCCCCATTGAAGACCATTCCATTGTAGGCCACAGTGCACCGCATCTGGTGACATCAGGCTTTTTAACCCGCCGCAAAATCACAACTTTGTCTGTCCGGAAAGGTCAAAAGGACTCATTTGTAAGAATTGGGCATAAACTTGATGCCACCTGTTGTGCCTGCACCCATATTCTAAGTCTATTAGGGAGAGGCTTGATCACGCAGCATCAAGTTTTGGCCGGATTAGGAGAATGGACAAAAAAAGTGTGAAACCACCCTAATTCTAAATCTTCTCGTGTCTGTGTCTGTTAGGACTTGGTGTGGAGTTTGGCAGTGTACTGTACAATAACAGTTACATTTTAGTTACTCCCACGGATCAGTTGTATCTACCATCGAGCTTTAATCAGGGAAGAACAATAAGCACTCTTCTCCTAGGTAACAAGGTGGAGGATTGCTGTTCACGGCTTGGTGAACAAAGGGCAAAGATTGAAAGTTATTGATATTTCTTTTTTATTGAAATAAAAACAGTGACTCATGTTTCTATCAATGCAGTCAGTGGGTGGATTTCAGATTAATGGCTATGTTTCAAAAACTTTTGTCTGTTAAATAATACAATCATTATACTGTACTGAGAAGTTGCTCTCTTAAGCTATACTATGGGGGCATCAATAAAATCAAATTTATCAGTTGCTGTAAAAGTTGCAATGAAACATTCTGCAGCATTTTAGAACTTCTTGCAGTGCCTGAATCTTACTGCTATTGTAAGGAGCAGCTCTGAATCTATTTCCCCTAGATGCAATGCAGCCTAATAGCAGATCATATCATTTTTTTAAGGAACGTAACAGAGAATAAACAGAGCAGGGGGCGCTCATAGAGTTATATCTAGTGGTCTAGTGAGGGTTCTATTTTTTTTTTTTTCTATTGAGGTTTCTATTAGAGTGAGGATCCACTCATCTATCTGTGTTGTGCACCCTTGCACAACCTCAGGAGTAGCCTGTGGTTAGTGAGGAGACGGCCGTCGGGCTGTGGGGCGTGAATTCCAAACTGTAATGTGACTGGAAACACATCCCCAAAGGTCCTGCAGGTCTCCTAGTATTTATGCCTGTGCTCAGTGGCGTAACCAGAGACTTGCGGGCCCCGGTGCGAAATTTAGACCTGGGCCACCCACATGTTGATGAAATGTACGGGCCTCATGTAAAATTCTAAATCCTTTAAAGAATCACAAATTGACCCCTCTCCCCTTTCATTATGTATTAATGTCCCTCATCCTGCTATATACAGAGCCTTGTGAAAGTATTTGGCCCCCTTGAACTTTTCAACCTTTTGCCACATTTCAGGCTTCAAACATAAAGATATAAATTCTAATTTTTTTTGTGAAGAAGCAACAAGTGGGACACAATTGTGAAGTGGAACGAAATTTATTGGATATTTTAAACTTTTTAAAAAAATAAAAAACTGAAAAGTGGGGCGTTCAATATTATTCGGCCCCCTTGAGTTAATACTTTATAGCGCCACCTATAGCTGCGATTACAGCTGCAAGTCACTTGAGGTATGTCTCTATCAGTTTAGCACATCAAGAAAAAATTCTTGCCCATTCTTCCTTACAAAACAGCTGGAGCTCAGTGAGGTTGGATGGAGAACGTTTGTGAACAGCAGTTTTCAGCTCTTTCCACAGATTCTCCATTGGATTCAGGTCTGGACTGTGACTTGGCCATTCTAACACCTGGATATGTTTATTTTTGAACCATTCCATTGTAGATTTTGCTTTATGTTTGGGATCATTGTCTTATTGGAAGATAAATCTCCGTTCCAGTCTCAGGTCTTTTGCAGGCTCAAACAGGTTTTCTTCCAGAATGGTCCTGTATTTGGCTTCGTCCATCTTCCCATCAATTTTAACCATCTTCCCTGTCCCTGCTGAAGAAAAGCAGGCCCAACCATGATGCTGCCACCACCATGTTTGACAGTGCGGATGGTGTTTTGAGGGTGATGAGCTGTGTTGCTTTTACGTCAAACATATTGTTTTGTATTGTGGCCAAAAAGTTCGATTTTGGTTTTATCTGACCATAGCACCTTATTCCACATGTTTGGTGTCTCCCAGGTGGCTTGTGGCAAACGTCAAACGAGACCTTTTATGGATATATTTGAGAAATGGCTTTCTTCTTGAGACTCTTCCATAAAGGCCAGATTTGTGCAGTGTACGACTGATTGTTGTCCTATGGACAGTCTCTCCCACCTCAGCTGTAGATCTCTGCAGTTTGTCCAGAGTGATCATGGGCCTTTTGGCTGCATCTCTGATCAGTCTTCTCCTTGTTCGAGATGAAAGTTTAGAGGGACGGCCGGGTCTTGGTAGATTTGCAGTGATCTGATACTCCTTCCATTTCAATATGATCGCTTGCACAGTGCTCCTTGAGATGCTTAAAACTTGGGAAATCTTTTTGTAACCAAATCCGGCTTTAAACTTTGCCACAACAGTATCTCAGACCTGCCTGGTGTGTTCCTTGGTCTTCATGATGCTCTCTGCACTTGAAGCAGAACGCTGAGACTATCACAGAGCAGGTGCATTTATACCGAGACTTGATTGCACACAGGTAGATTTTATTTATCATTACCAGTCATTTAGGACAATGGAGATCCTCACTTAACTTCTGGAGTGAGTTTGCTGCACTGAAAGTAAAGGGGCCGAATAATTATGCACAACCCACTTTTCAGTTTTTTATTTGTTAACAAAGTTTAAAATATCTAATAAATTTCGTTCCAATTTACGATTGTGTCCCACTTGTTGTTGATTCTAGACAAAAAAAAATAGAATTTATATCTTTATGTTTGAAGCCTGAAATGTGGCAAAAGGTTGAAAAGTTCAAGGGGGCCAGATACTTTCACAAGGCACTGTATGGTCCTTTTCCTGGAATATGGCCCTTATTGTGGTATATTTGTCTCCATACTGGTTTATTTGGTCTATCTCCTCCCATCGCCATAGTCGTCCAATTATTATAATGCATCCCATATTCCTCTATGTATTGTAATGCATCCCATAGTCCTCCATTCATAAGGTAGCCCCCATAGTCATTCAATTATTATAATGACCCCATTATCCTACATATAATATAATGCAGCCTCACATCCCTCCATATATCATAATGCAGCCTCATAGCCCTCCTTATAGCATAATGCAACCTCATAGCTCTCCATATAGTGCAGCTACAAAACCTACCATATAGTGCAGGCTCATAACTTTCCATATAGTGCATCCTCAAAACTCTCCATATAGTGCAGCCTTATATATGCAGCCTTATATCTCCCATATAGTGCAGTATTATATATGCAGCCTTATATCTCTCCATACAGTGCAGTATTATACTGTATATGCAGCCTTATATCTTTCCATATGGTGCAGCCTCATATCTCATCATATAGTGCAGTATTATTTATGCAGCCTTATATTTGAACCCCCCTCCCCCATAATCCTCTGGCCATAGTGTACTAACGTATTAAAAAAATAAAAATCTGTACTTACCTCTCCTGGTTCCCTCGCTGCTCCGGCAGCACCAGCCTGTTTATGCAGTCCACAGTGCAATGCAGGCCGGGAAGCCGTCAAATCAGAGGAGGTGAGCAGCAGTAGGAAGTAGGAGGCTTCCTCCCCTCCCCTCCTTTCCCTGTCCTGACATACGGGTCCTATAACAGCCTGTGCTGCCACGCTGTCACATGGATGTGTGTCCTCAGGGACGCACGTCCGTGTGAAGCGGGCGCCTGGTGCTGCGATCGACAGGTACAGGGGGCGGCTGGTGGCGCGGGCCCCTTATGGGTCCGGGCCCCGTCGCAGCCGCGATCCCTGCAACCGCGATCGTTACGCCACTGCCTGTGCTACTCCATTCACAGCCCTCATAGAGGGGTAGTGATAAATGAAGAGAAATGTGTGGTCAGGCGGAGCGCTCGGGATACAGAAGAGGGTTAATGTATATATACAGACCTTTATTTTGAATGCTACACACACAACGCGTTTCGGCGGCTGAATACCACCTTCATCAAATGATGGGGGAACATTAGAAGCAAATGACTTGTATATAGCAAATGAACAGTGTGAGGTAGCGCCCCGGGGAACTCGCTTGCTGTATGACGACACGAACACGTGCTTATAATTTTTCAATGACTACCCGTTTATTTCTCACCTACACATATCATAAACGGGGTAGCATATAAAACATTGAACATAAGCACATCACATAATACATTACATTACACTAGAATAGCACATCACATAAAACATTACATTACACATTACATTACATATAACATAGAACACCTACATTCACCCTAACCATCTATCACCGGGACCTTTGTGACCTAACCGTCAGTCCCAATGTCGGATACCTCGTGGATACCTCATGCATGGCCCTTTCATCATCAGCCATCATGAGTCATCCACGATATACCACCCCTCCTTTGATCACCCAGGGTAATTTTACATAAGCCCTGTTGATCCATCACCCAGGGTAATTTTACATATGCCCTGATGATACGCATAACATTTACATAATAAACAGTTATTCACACTTAGCCACGGGCCCTGTGGGTCCCAATGGCGGTAGCAGCCGCCTGGCTTTATTTACCCGGCTCAACACTTTAATACTAACCCCTAGTACAGGCTTCAGCCTGACCGGGGCTTTACACACCGCTTGTGATCCACCATACACATCCAGGGATCACATACACGCTCACAGCCCATCGTACTATATTAATGGACTGTGGCTCCCCTGGATCCATAACAGGGATTTAGCAACCTGAGTACCTGGGTAAACCATGTGTCACCAAGGGACCCTTACTGGACGTGTTTCGCCCCACGTCTGGAGCTGAGCGCCCTTCTTGACTTGATCAGCCTTGGTTCCCCACTCTAGAAGCCCTATTAACCCCTGCGTCTGTTAGAGGGACAGGTACCCGCTGCATGCAGCAGGCTAAGCCTCCCTCTCGTCCCACCGGGACGGATCGCCTCCAATACATCCGTACTAGCTGGGTCTCTCCCACAGACAGCATACCTGGCCCTTTTACATAGGTCATCATACACTTACACGGCACTTCCACATAAGCCATCTACAGCCCTGTTCACACAGGTCTCATACAGGCTGCTACACTGTGGATAGCCTTCACACACATTCATCCAAGATCAACGGGACCATAGCATGATCCATGGTCGGTCCCATTGGTGGCTACGACCGTCTGACTCTCAAGCCGTGCGCAGTCTCACACCACCTGGTATGGTACACAGTTCACACTTAGCATACAATAACTGCTGTCTTACTGAGCACGGATCTGGGTCTAGCAACCTGAGTCACGGGTGCCCCCTGCATCCCCAAGGGCTCCTTACCAGACGTGTTTTGCCCCATGTCCGCACCAGCGTCCACATGGTTAGCCTCGGGTTCCCCACTCCAGGAGCCATAACGTCCTGTTTCCGGCTACCAGTTCGCACCCATGCATCAGAGGGTCAGGAGCCTCCCGTATGGAGAAAGGCCGGTCTCCTCCAGGACGTGTTTCACCCCACGCCTGGATAAGCACCCTTCCATCTCAGTCGTCTGGTCTGCACTGAACTCCCGTCATCTCCTGCCTCCTCTCTCTGTTGTCTCTGTCTTGTTCTGATTCACACAGCACCTGGCTAGCTCTTATCGTAGCTGCGACACCCACACTGACACACCCACACTGGCTGTTAGCATTTAGCACACCTTGCTCTTTCAGCCGCTCATTGGTCTCATGATTACTTTAGCTATTAACACCCTGTGTACCGGACAGGATTACAGCACTCACTCTCAGCTGTTAGCTCACAGTAAAACCGGCTCATGTGCACAGACAGGTTCTTAAGCCGGTAACCCATGTGATGCACCCCGGCCCGACCTCACAACAGGAAGTGATTTACAGCCAATTAACCTCTACTTTACCAGACAATCAGAAACATACTTAATACATGCATCATATACCAAACAAACATAAAATAAAAATAACTCTAGATTAAGAACCTCAGTCTTAGAAAGCATAAGATAAAACAATAAAGGAGAGAAACTATTATGAAACAGTATTAGCAGGGCTGGCAAATATTGTGTTAAAAGAGATTTTTTTTTTTTTTTTCCTCTTTATATAAAATATTCTCAGGAATAATCCTTTCACTGAAAAAAGTGGGGGTAGAGGAGCAATGGGGCAGAGAGAGAAGGGGGAGATAACTATAAGGATGAAAAAAATAAATTTAAAAAAGCTGAGTAAAAATTCAATAGAAACTAAATAAAAATGGTCAGAATATGTATTTATTATACCACATTCTCCAATGATAAATTGAGCCCCTCTGGAGATAATGTACCAAGTGTGAAGATCCAGTAATTTTCCTTGTTAACGAGTTCTCTATATCCATTTGGACAGGACTTGAATATACGGTCATTGATGGTCAGTCTCATTTCACTTGGGTTTTTCAAATGTCCCAATATAAAATGTTTGGAAACACTGTGCAACAGGTAACCCGTCCTAATGTTGTGTCTATGTTTATTGAGTCTAGCCTGTGTGGTCTGTATCGCGTGGTCAACGTATTGCAGGCCGCACGTACATTCCATCAGGTATACAACATATGATGAATGGCAGGAAACATTACATTTGATGGGAAAAGTTTCTCCCATGGTAGCGTCTGCCAAGGCTGGCTGAAGGATGTTACAAGACTCAAATTTGTCGCAACATTGTCCTATTCTATTGGGTTGGATGTGGAATAATTCTTTTTGATACAATCTGCTTGGGTCAAGAACTTAGTTTTATTGAAAGCATCATTCAGAAGCCTTACTGGATATCCTTTAGCCATAAATCTTTTTTTCAGAATTTTTGACTCAAGGAAGAAATCTTGGTCAATACTACAGTACTTATGTATTCTCCAATACTGCCCGTATGGAATATTAGTAATCCAGCTGAGAAGGTGTCCACTATCAAACCCTAGGTAAGTGTTCACATCACGGTGGCTCAAGTGGTTAGCGCTGCAGCCTTTGCAGCACTGAGGTCCTGAGATCCTGGGTTCAATTCCACCAAGGACACTAAGGACAACATCTGCAAGGAGTTTGTATGTTCTCCCTGTGTTTGTGTGGGTTTCCTCCGGGCACTCTGGTTTCCTCCCACATTCCAAAGACTGATAGGAAAGGTAGATTGTGAGCTCCAAGAGAGACAGCATTACTGATGTATGTAAAGTGCTAGGGAATTAATAGCGCTATATAAATGAATATATTATTATTATAACCTGTTTGAAATGCGTTGCTGTGGACAACTTCCCAGAGACATCCAGCCAGAAAGACAAATCCAGGAATTGAATGGCCTTATAGGTGATGTTCCCAATAGGCTCCTCCTTAGTGCCCCTACATATAAAAAACAAATAATCAATGAAGCGATGATATAAAACAATATGGGTTGAGACCAGGCCAGACTGCACAATGTGGGTGGATTTGAAGAGCCCCATGAAGAGATTTGCATAACTCGGGGCAAATCTAGTCCCCATTGCACAGCCCCTCAACTGGCGGTAGTATGTACCCTCAAAAGAAAAAACATTGTTCTGGAGGATGAAGGAAATGCCTTCCAGGATAAATTGTTTCTGTTTAATGGCACGTAAACCTAACTCATGGCTAATATTAGAGTATAGGGATTTTATATCAAGTGTGATAAGAAGACAATTTGTCAGTGGTGGAAGAGTTTGGAGCAGACTGATCAAATGTGTGGAGTCCCTTAAGTATGATTCCAGATTCAAGACATATTTCTGTAGGAACAAATCATACAATGTGATAAGTTCACTGTAATGGGCCTAATACCAGAGATAATCGGGTGGCCAGTGAGGTTCCTAGTATCCTTATGAATCTTCGGTAAAAAATAGAAGTAAGGAGTCTGGAAAGTTTGAACATTCAAAAAGTTTTTCTCTTTTTTATTTAGAATACCACCCTGGTCAGCTTTCTTAATTAGATCTTTGTATCTTGGGAAGATAGACACTGTAAGGTCCCCCTTTAAATTTTCATAATACTCATGGTCGCTGAGTATTCTTCTCCCTTCTTGAATGAACTAATTCTTTTTTATGATGATAATACCCCCTTTATCTGCTCCCTTGATGACAACTTCTTTATTCTCCCTAAGGGATACAAGAGCTTATTTTCCATTGTGACTCAAATTGTCCCTCCCTTTTTGATGTTCAAATGTTCTTAAGTCCTTTAGGACTAACTGCTGAAAGGTTTCTAAAAAGTTACCCTTATGATACAGGCTCCCGAAACGGTAGGTGGATCCTGAGGGAGGACCCAGGCCAGAAAAGGGGGACAGGGCAGTGTTAGAGGGGAGACAGTAGGATACTGGAGGAGTAACATCGACCATCGAGGAGTGGTAGTCGGGAGCGTAGAGGCGGTGTGGTGCCGACTCCCGTGGGTTGGAGCAATGCCATCCCACTCGCCCATAGGACGGAAAGACTGACTGACAGAGAGAGAAGAGCCCTAGGGGTGCAGATGAGACCTCGATTCCCTGTACTCCCGAATCTGACGAGACAGAGGGGTTGGTGAACGACACAGGGACCCGGCCCTGAAGACGGTGTGGATACTTCATGTCCGAGCTGTAAACCCAGAGGCTCCTGACTCCTAATGGGAGCTGTGGCTGAACACCTGACACATCTTGGGGAAGGCGGCCAAACTAGAGAGCAGTGCCTGGGAGAGTGACCTAATGGCGCCCGGGACACAAATAAGCACTCAAGGCTGTAGATACATGAGCTCTGTGCTGCAGAGAGCGTTGAGAGCCTGGGGAGCAGAGCGACGACCCACTCGCCTCAGAAGAGAACTACTCCTTATAGCGCTGAGAGAGAGACAGACCACCAGACACTGAGACACCTAGAGAGAACAGAAAAGGCACCAACCGTGGCTTGACTGCACTGACCCGGCTCTAGCGTTGGAGCAAACTGGAGACTGGGAGGGAGCGTATCCTGCGGCCATGTTTAACATCTAAGTAAAAGTAACAGAACTGCAGCTGTGGTGTGAGAGACTTTTATTTGTGGCAACCATCAGCCGCAGAGGCCGCCCGTAACACCGAGAGTACAGTTGAACCTCCGCCAAGGTACAAGCCGGGGAAACCACTCCACTGCCCTAAAGACTACGCTCCACCTGTGGGGAGCAATACCATCCCAGCTACCAGTCATCATCCCCAGAAGGTGTGAAGCAGCGGCGGCCGCCCGGGCCGCATACCGCAGGTGGCATCACGAATAACCCTTATCCCCTCAGACTTTCCCTCTCATCATTCCCCGTTTATTCTAAATGACACCTCTAGGTCCCTATAAGAAGAACCTAAGAGAGGTGAAGTAGAACAATGAGTAACTGCCCGGTTCCCAAGTCTTCCCCGTCCCTGGAGTGGGCGTGTCAGGTACATACAGGAAATTATTCAATGAACCCCCCACCAAATGTGGTGCCCTACTAGTATTCGAAGAGGGACCGGAGGCAGGTTTTAATTGTTTCTTTTCATCCAACAAAAAATGGCAATGGACAGTAATTTTTCTAAAACAATCATTCATCTTTAAATCAAGATATAGGGAAAAAGTATTTAGCAGAGAGTTCGGACAGAAGAAGAGACCACGACTAAAAAAGGAGATCTCACTGGGAGTAAGGTGATAGTCTGACAAATTAAAAATACCACTCCCAATGGTATCTGGATGTAGAGGCTGTTCGGGCCCCATTAAACAGATATTGTTTTTTTCGTTTATTTCACAATTTGATCCACCGGGTCAGGTAGCTCTCTTGTTACGTCCTCTCCCTCCTCGGCACCCACAAGATGTTTCGTGTGTGTGTAGCACTCAAAATAAAGGTCTGTATATTTACATGAACCTTTTGCCCTCTTCTGCCCAGCACTCCGCATGACCGCACTTTTCTCTTCATTTTTTAAGGAACGGGCTTATACATCTTTGTGGCTGGGTACCAAGTGATGCCATAATCATGCAGGTAAGTTTCTAAGGTGCTAACCCTTTGCCTCCACAGCTAATATTTGCTTTTGTTCTTTCCCTTTTCCCTTCCAATTTTACAAGAACCATAACCTCTTCTATTTTTCCATCAACATAGATGAAAGTGGGCTGTTTTTGCAAGATGAGTTCTACGGTAAAAATGTCTTTACTTTATGATTTTTCTGGTCAGTATGATAACAACGATACCAATTTCATATACATTTTATTATTATTATTTATTCATTTAATTGGAGAAAAAAATTCAGAAATATATTTAAACAAATTGGGGTTTGCATCGCCATTTTTCCCATAACATATTCATTTTTCTCACTTATTAAACTGTGTGAGGGCATGCTTTTTGCATGGAGAGCTGATGGTTTTACGGATATTCTTTTGGGATATATAAGCAACATTTTGATCTGTTTTTATTGCATCGTTTTAAGGAAGAGTGTTGACCAATAAAGGGCAATTCTTCAATTATGATTTTGTTCTCACAATGGCATTTACCTATGTGATTAATTTACATTTTAATAGGTCAATCTATTGTAGTTTTTTTAATGGAAGAAAGGGATGATTTGAAATGTAATGATTTTTTTCCTATAGTTTGAACAATATTCTTTGTTCTGATTTTAATTCCCCTCAGGGAACTTGAACCTGCAATCATCCAATTACTTTCAAGTAAACACAAACTTCAATTTCTTTGCTACATTACACAACGGTGAATTCCATTGTGTTGCAATGTTGAAAAATCAGATGGTGATAAGTCACATTGTTGCTGAAAATCATGAAAGCCGTTCTTCACTATGTAAGGCTGGTTTCACACTAGCTATTTTTTTAATCCGGAGCATGCAGGAAAACCCTGCATCCTTTCGGATTCCCCCGGATCCCCCCACAATGATGCAACTGTATGTACCCGCATCAAAATGATTACTGATCAAGGTTCATGGATTAGTGATAATACCGGTGTGAGAGCAGGCAGTCGCTTCCAAGTGAGTATCTGTTTTTCCTGGATACAGTTCTAAATGACATGCCACCTAGGGAGCATGTCATTTAGAACCATGTTCTAGGCATGCGCAGACCAAAAACTCTGATCCAGGAATCCGGTTTCAGTGAAATCTGGAGATCCTCAGATGCGGGTTACATAGAGCCCTTTTTTAATTTGACCTGCAATGTCCTAGATCTGGGTGGTCATGATTCTGGATACTGAGACCAAAAATGCATAAAGTTACGTTTTTGATCTCAGGGAAAAAACCATGACCACCCGGATCAGGGAAAAAAGTGCTAAACTGGATGCAACCACAAGTGCCTGTGGCCCCATTGAAAGTCAATGAGGCCAAAAATGGATGTGGATGCATCCGGCTTCAGCCAGATTCACACAGAAGGCTGAAAACGCCTGTGTGAATCCAGCCTAAGAATGATTGGTGTGCACACATGGTTGAAATTGCAACACTAAGGCCCTATGGCAATGTGCATTTTTTATGCATTTTTGTGTCACCTTTTGTTACAAAACTGCATATGTATCCTTTCCCCAGCAAAGTCTATAAGAATTCTGAAGTGCTGTGCCAATGATGCTTTTTATTTTCCATGCAATTTAGGTGCAGTTTGTGGCCAGTACATAAGAATGAGCATGACAATTGTTTGCTGTGTTTTTTAGCCCTCCTAGTCATTAACAGTAGTGAAAAAATGCTTTGCCACAAGCTGCACCTAAAACTCCACCAAAAACCGCATGAGTTTTGTAGTGTTGTAGTGCAGATGACGATAGATCCAGAAGCACACACAGATATGCTGAACTGCTCAGTCGAGCGGCCATACTTTTTAATGACCAAAAATCCCTTCCCTTTCCCCAGCTCCCCCTTTTCCTGCCACAGCTCCTCCACTATCTTACATCACTGTTACTAGGCAGAAAAGCAAACAGGGAAGACAAACAAGCAAACTACAGAAGATATAACAAGTTTTGTGATGCATTTTCCTGCCATAGGGTGCAGTTTAGCAGCATTTTTGATGCAGAAAATTTCTGCACCAAATAGTATCAGCACATAGCCTTAGAAGTAAGACCAGTATAATAATGGAAATCACAGGAATGGTAGACATGTTAATGAAATGTAAATGATGAAAATATGGATTAACATTGCCTGAGGAACGTTCTGCCTCATTTAAAGTATTAGAGTCTGAGAGTCCTCAGTGGTGGATACCTTTTAATGGCTAACTGAAGAGATGTTAAGCAAAGCAAGCTTTCAAGACACTATGGCCTCTTCATCAGGCTGATAATGACACAAATTCTGAAGACACATACATATATACATAAGTAGGGTGAAATAATGCTGTAAATACGACAGGCGATGTAAAGCAGAGTCAGTCTTGGGAGGGGGAGAGGAGCTGGTGAGGTAAAATCAAAATTCTGAGATAAGAGGAACAGATTGTATTATTGTTCTATGATTAGTGGCCTGTGGAGACCTGAAAATTCCTCAGTGAGGGTAGAAAGCTATGAATCCATGCAAGACAGTTCATGTAAGAAGTGTCAAAAGTTCATTGTCCTCTAACTGGGGTCTGTTCGAAGATGTGATATCCCCAAATGCCCTTTCAATTGATACAGTGCCTACAAGTAGTATTCAACCCCCTGCAGATTTAGGTGGTTTGATAAGTCTTTTATAAGACCTGATCAGGCCGGCACAGGTCTCTGGGGTTATCTTGGCACACTCCTCCATGCAGATCTTCTCCAAGTTATCTAGGTTCTTTGGGTATCTCATGTGGACTTTTTTTTTTTTTTTTTTTTTCAAAAATTTGCTTTATTAAACAAATTGAATACTTCAACCAACAAGACACTCAATCAATTACAGGCTTAGTTATAAGCACATGAGAAAAAAAAAAACGGGAAATCAGGCACTGTAAACGTAATATGCTTAGCGTTAACATGACGTAATAAGTTGTCCCCAATACTTATTGTACCTGACAATGTAGAATGAACAGGTCATTCATTCAGTATATTCAAATAACCATTAGATCCATAAGGGTCGAGAAGCAAGAGAGAGAAAGTGAAGGTTAAGAAAGAGAAACAAGAGGTGGAAAGAGTCTAGTAAAAATTCAGAAACAAGGGGTAATGTTAAGTATGGAAGAAAATAGTATAACCAATATTGATGAAGGAAAGAGGGGGGGGAACACAGGGGGAGAGGACAATAAGGGTAGAGGATCAGGAAACAGCCATCCCGCCATGTCTCCACATTGGAAGTACATATTGCAACTTGCCCAGAGCAGTTAGACTAGGTAGAAAGAATACCTGTGAATTCTGGGGACTCCCGAAACAGAAGCCAGGCAGTCCATGTGGAAAAATATTTACTCAACTGAGCATCAGAGTGGGCAGAAAGTTTTTTCCATGCGACAGATATGGTCCATCTCATGGAGCCAGTCCATCACAGTAGGAGCCGACCTCGATTTCCACTTCCGAGGTATTACAGCTCTAGTTGCAGCCAGACAGTGCCTCAACAAGCCATGTTTGATCTCCCTGAACGCACCGGGAATCATAGATAGTAGCCCTGTTTGAGGTAGACAGGGGACATGGATCCCTGAAACGTGTTCGTGTACCCTAAATACATGTTGCCAGAGGGATTGTATGGATGGGCAGCTCCACCAGATGTGGAGTAAGCTTCCTTCCGAGGCGTTGCAACGCCAACATGCATCGGGAGTGGATGGGTAAATTCTGTGGAGCTCCTGCGGACAGCGATACCATCTCGTTAACAGTTTGAAATTTGTTTCCTGTACCTTACATGGCAATGACATTTTGTGTGTACACAGGAATGATTTAGCCCAATCCAAGTCCGATGGAACTAGTTTCAAATCCCGTTCCCAGGCCGCCACATACCATGTTGGGTCTGAATCACAAGAGCAAGCCAGAATATTATAGATCTGCGAGATGACGTGTGTCGGTGTCGTGGTTTGTAATAATAGTGCTTCAAAGGTGGTTTGCTCCCTAGTCAGTTCAGACAATGAGCTGAGGGATGTTATGAATGACTGTAGCTGAAGATAGGCAAACCACTGGAGTCGGAAACCCGGAAATCTGTCGCGGAGGTCCACTAGAGCTGGCAGAGAGGGAGTACCCATAAGTGTCTCACAGACTCGGGTTTTCTGTTTGGAGGACCAACACATGAACCTCTCCACATCGACCGCCGGCGGGAAGTCGGGGTTGTCAAAAAGAGGGGTCAAAGGGCTCACCAAAGAGGAGAGGTTGAATCTGGCGCGCACTCCATCCCATACCCCGAGAAGATCCCGCGTAAGCAGCGAGTCCGAAATGCTCCTGGGGCGCTTAGAAGCTACCACCCATGGAAGAGATGTTATAAGCCAGCTGGAGATATCTGCCTCCATGGTCACCCATTGTTTGAGTTCGGCTCCACTAAACCAATCTACCATTCTGGTCAAGACAGACGCCGTGTGGTAAAGATAGAAATTGGGTAGGCCTGCCCCCCCCTGGGACTTACTTCGCGTCAAGAGATTGTACGCTAATCGGGGCTTCTTTTTCCGCCAAACGAAGGACGTTGAGAGTGCCCGGAGTTGGGAGAAGAAAGATTTAGGAACAGAGATGGGTACAGCCTGAAAAATGTATAACAGTTTGGGCAATACGTCCATTTTCAGTACGTTGATCCTACCAAACCAAGTCAAAGTCTTCATGCCATACGTCTGGAGGTCAGCAGATAACCGTTGCAGCATGGGTTTGTAATTCAGTGTATAGAGGAGTGAGAGGTCCGCACTTATGTGAACCCCTAAATACCTCAGAGAGCCCGAGCACCAGTGGAAGGGGAAAGCGTCTTTCAGCCGAGTCTTACGGTCCAGTGGGATAGATATATTCAATATCTCGGATTTTGAGACATTGACTTTAAAGTTGCTGACCTGACTGTATCGGTCAAATTCCTTCAGGACTGACGGAAGGGAGGTCTCAGGGTCAGTAAGGTACAACAACAGGTCGTCAGCATATAAAGCCAATTTGTAAGATTTGTTGGCAATCTGAATCCCATGAATATCCGGGTTCTGTCGGATGGCGACTGCTAGATGCTCCATTACAAGTGCATATAGCAGAGGGGACAAGGGGCAGCCCTGGCGGGTTCCATTTCGGATATCAAAGGGTTTAGAGAAGATCCCATTACACCGGACCCTGGCTGTCGGGGTAGTGTACAAGGCCATCACCTTTTCCCGGAACCATCGACCGATCCCCGCCCGCTCGAGCACTGCACTAAGGAAAGTCCAGCTCACCCTGTCGAATGCCTTCTCCGCATCGACTGATAACACAAGGGCCGGGATTTTTAATTTGTTAATGTGAGAGATTGCAAGAATTGTTTTAATTGTATTGTCCCTGGCCTCTCTCCCAGGGACAAAGCCAACCTGGTCGTTGTGGATGAGTCGAGGCAGAGAAGGTCCAAGTCTAGCAGCCAATAGCTTCGCATATAACTTCACATCTACATTGATCAAGGAAATCGGGCGGTAACTCGAGCAAAGCTGGGGATCCTTCCCAGGTTTAGGGATTACTGTGATGGTCGCTTCTAGAGTCTGTTTTGGGAAAGGATGTTCTTTGGAAACGGCGTTACACACCCTGGTCAAAAAGGGGGCTAAATCTGTGGAAAACTCCTGGTAAAATTTGGCAGTGAAGCCGTCCGGACCAGGGCTTTTGTTAGATGGGGATGAAGAGATAGCATGGGTCATTTCCTCCAGGGAGAACGGGGCATCCAGTTCTGCACTGATGGCAGGCATAAGCGGTGGGAGAGAAGTGTCATCGAGGTACTGGTCTATCCTCTGTAACAGTCGAGGCTCACATGGTTCAGTTAAGTTCCCGTGTATATTATAAAGCGATTTGTAGAAAAGTTCGAAGGAAGACGCTATGTCAGATGGATGATGTACAGTACTTTTGTCTGCTGTTTTCACAGAAGGGATGTATGTGGTCGACAGTCTAGGATGTATAAGACGCGCCAGGGGTCCCCCGCACTTATCGGCGAACTCGTAGTAAAACTGGTGTGAGCGTTCTCGAAACCGGGTGTGGGCCAAATCAAGAGATGTTCGAAGGTCCTCTCTGAGTTTTGTCAAGGTCAGGAGTACGTCACTGTTGAGGGAAGACTTATGTTGTGATTCGAGTTCCTGTATGCGGAGTAATAGGTCATTAATATGCTTAGATTTCTCACGTTTGATTCTCGACCCTTCCCTAATAAAGACTCCTCTTAGGACACATTTAAGGGCCTCCCATTGGGTCGGAAGCGGAGTAGGGTCCATGTCATGGTTCCTCAGAAAGTCAGAGATAGATGAATTGACCGCTTTTTTTGCCTCCTTATCAAGGAGGAGATTGGGGTTTAGTCTCCAGTTCCAGACCTTAGGGGGGCTGTGAGGAGGGAGGAGTGTCACGAACACAGGGGCGTGGTCAGACCAAGTCATAGATCCTATTGAAGCTGAAGGTGACCAGTTCAGCAGGGAGTGACTCATGAGGAAGTAATCAATACGGCTGTAAGATGAGTGGACTTGAGAAAAATGTGTAAAGTCTCTATCAACAGGATGGAGCACGCGCCAGATATCAACAACCCTGAGGGAGTGTAAGGCAGTTTTAAAAGCACTGACATGGGAGTGGGGAATCCCCGACTTACCCGACGACGTATCGAGTTTTCTGTCTAGAGGCATGTTAAAGTCTCCACCGATGATCAGGCGCCTGTGGGCGATCGACGACAGCTTTCGGAGATATCGTGCACCCGTGGTGGCCTGATCCCTGTTAGGAAGATAGACATTAATAACAGCATAGTCCTGACCAAAGAGTGAAAAGTTGATAAACAGATATCTGCCATTCGGGTCAATCTCCACCTCTGCCAAGGTTCCGGGGAAATTTTTATGAAAGGCAATACTCACGCCCTTAGATCTAGAAATAGGGTTAGGAGCATGAAACCACTGGTTGTAGTATTTATTGCGGATATCAGGAACGTGAGCCAGTTTAAAATGGGTTTCTTGAAGCAATAGCACCTGAACACCCATCTTAGACATGCCGTATAAAACCTGGCTGCGCTTCTGAGGAGTGTTGAAACCCCGCACGTTCAAGGAGGCAAACTTTATGGAAGACATGGCAAATGATTTCTCTTAGGATTTGGGAGGGGTTAGAGGACAGGATATAGGGTATAGGAAAAGGGAAAGAAGAGGGGAGAAGGGGGGAAGAAAGATATAGAGAAGAAAAGGAAGAAAATAGAGAGAAAGTGGAAACAAAAGTGTGAGTAAGAGTAGTAGAAAGAATTATAAGCCTATCAACAGGATAGGCTACGCCACGTTCCTAGGACGAGGCGGGAGGACTGTAAAATGTTCCGTAGAGGTGGAACAGTACAGTCTAACTTGTAACCCAAGTTTCCCTATGTGGATAGTGACCAGCGGTGAGACCTCTCGTGAGGGCCCCCAGCCAGGCACCTCCCCCAGGGAACCGACTCTATAATATCGGCTGATAGATTTAAACTAAAAAATAAGGAACTGCAAGTAAAAACAACTGCTATACACTTAACGTATACGTACACATCTTCATCTCACCAGCATGTTAGTGAGATGTGAACACATGGGAAGACCTTTTGTGACTCATAAAAGGAGGGGGGTCCAAAGGCCACCCCCAATCGAGACCCTGAGCTCTGAGTCATTGAGGGTTAACTATTTGTTTCCTTAATGTCTGGCCCCTATGAAGTGAACATGGGATCCACACAATATAACAATATGAGGAGGGAAGGTCATCTCTGTCAACAGCAAAAAAAAAAAAAAAAAAAAGGGGGGGGGGGGGGGGGAAAGAGGGAAGAAAGGGGGGGGAAGGGGGAGAAAGAGGGTAGGGAGAAAAGAGGGGAAGGGGAAAGTGGGGTAAGAAAAGAGGGGGTGGGGGGGAAGGGGGGGGGGAGAAAGGAGGGAGAAAAAAGGGGGTGGGGAGGAAGGGGGGAAAGAAGGGAGGGGGGGGGAACAACATGGAGAACATCCAGAGATAAATGATCTCAGAAGGAGATCCAGAAAACAGATCAGTATTTGGGGACTGAGATATCAAACGATCAGTCCGGTTTCCTCAGTCATTAATAGATACTCTGTTGATCTATATGTAAGGCTAAACAGTAATGAAATTGAGAGTTCAGTCACTGTTCGACATGACGCGGGCCAGGAGAACTTCTCCTTCTTGGTCTCCGAGGCAAGGCAGCTCCCCTCCCCTCGTCCCTTCTACGAAATGGGAGGTATGGGGCGGAAGGCCAGTCTGGGATAGAGATCGTTGGTAGATGTAGTCCCTCCAGAAAGGCTGACAGGTCCGCTGGTCCGCGTAGCAAGAAAAGACCGCCGAGATGACGCACCTGGAGTTGGAAGGGGAAACCCCATGAATACAGGATCTCTCGCTCCCGAAGGGCCTCGGTAATTGGACGAAGGGCTCTCCGTTTCAAAAGAGTAGCCCTGGACAGGTCGGCCATGAATTGAATCGTTGCCCCATCAAAGTCCATTGGGCCGTTAATTCTGGCCTGTTTCATAATGTCTTCCTTAAGGTAGTAGTGATGTAGGCGACATATGATGTCGCGGGGGTTATTCGGGTCAGATGATCTAGGTCTAAGGGCTCTGTGAGCTCTGTCAAAAACTATGGCGGTGTCCGCAGGCCTGTCCAGGAGTGTGTTAAACAGAGATTGCAAGGTAGGCACGAGCTCTGACGGACCCGTCGCCTCCGGGAGACCGCGTATCCTGATATTATTACGGCGGTCTCTGTTTTCGGAGTCCTCAAAGAGATCAAACAAACAGGCTAGTTGTTCAGAGTGCCGATCTATAATCCGTTGATGTTCTGTTAATGTAAGAGTGTGAGCCTCAGATCGCGTTTCCACCTCCGCCACCCGCTCCGAGACCTGAGCAACCGCAGTGTTAAGACCCTGTATCTCGGCTTTACAAAGGTTTTCCAAGCGGGCAAAATACCTTTCCAAGTCTGTCTTAGTAGGGATATCAGACATACGGGAACGCAAGTCTCTAAAGTCCTCCAGGACAGATTCAGGCAGTTGCGCCACTACAGACGAGGTGTCCTGTGTATATGAGACAGAGGCTGACATGGATGAGGCCCCTTCACCCGCAGAGCTAGGCTGATCCTCTAGGGGGTCTGTAACATCAGAGAGTGTCCCCTCAGTGTGGTCTGCAAGGTAGCGCTGGATGTTTCCGTCCTTATTTTTGATCTTGGACGCCCCTGTGGTTGCTGCTGTAGATTGGGGGGTTTTTTTTGGTCCCATACTGTCTACACTGCTACCAAGTCACTAAGGAGGGATGGTTTCAATATTCAATCTGAGGCCAGTGGTGTTGCAAGGAGGAGATGGATGGTGTCTCCCTATATTATAGCTAAGTAGGAAACCAGTGCAGGTGCAAAAGGGTTAACAAAAGCTTGTTTACTCGGCTGGCACAGAGCAGGACGTGTGACACAGTTTATCTTTCTTCAGCAGCAGGACAATCAGTGCAAGTTAATGGTGGTGCTGCCCGTAGGAACACTCCAGGGCGATACAGGGCAAAGTCCCCTTAAGGAAGGGTTAATGTGACAATCAGTGAGGGGATAATAACGGCAGCAGGGCCTGTTTACTTATCTGGATCGATGCAGCAGCCGTGGACACTGCTGTGATGTAGTCTGTGAGCTTCAGACGTGTGATAATGCTGGAACTGAAGAGAGCAGTAAGCTGCTGAGAAGGCAGCAATGCTGTAGTGTGGTGGTTCCTTTCCTGTGATCCCCGCAGGGCTCCGATCCTCTCCAGCTCCCGTTACTCAGGTACAAGGCAAGGGGTCGGACACCCAGCATCCAGCTACCCCGGCAGCGGTATAGCTCACAAGGGGAGTCAGTCAGTGATACAGCTCCACGCCAGCTGCAATATCACTCTGTGCACGAGGTTCCCGCCAAGCAGGGGCTCCAGGGCAGAGCACTATGGCGGCGTGTCCTCTCACTCCCTGCTCCAGTCCCGCCGACAACAGCTGAGACGCAGATGCAAGTTCTAGTCACCTCTCCAGTGTTCCTGTGTACTTAGGGAGTTAATCTTTGGTGCAGTTCTGAGTTAGGCGCCAATTCCCGGGTCAGGGCAAGCCAGGGTCCTCAGGAGCAGTTAGTGTGCACATCCAACCGGCGCCATCGCTAGGCCACGCCCCCCTCATGTGGACTTTAATCTTGAGCTCCTTCCACAAGTTTTCAATTGGGTTAAGGTCAGGAGACTGACTAGGCCACTCCATCACCTTGATTTTTTCCCTCTTGAACCAGGCCTTGGTTTTCTTGGCTGTGTGCTTTGGGTCGTTGTCTTGTTGGAAGATGAAATTACGACCCATCTTAAGATCCTTGATGGAGGAGCGGAGGTTCTTGGCCAAAATCTCCAGGTAGGCCGTGCTATCCATCTTCCCATGGATGCGGACCAGATGGCCAGGCCCCTTGGCTGAGAAACAGCCCCACAGCATGATGCTGCCACCACCATGCTTGACTGTAGGGATGGTATTCTTGGGGTCGTATGCAGTGCCATCCAGTCTCCAAACGTCACGTGTGTGGTTGGCACCAAAGATCTCGATCTTGGTCTCATCAGACCATAGAACCTTGAACCAGTCTTTCTCAGAGTCCTCCAAGTGATCATGAGCAAACTGTAGACGAGCCTTGACATGACGCTTTGGAAGTAAAGGTACCTTACGGGCTCGTCTGGAACGGAGACCATTGCGGTGGAGTACGTTACTTATGGTATTGACTGAAACCAATGTCCCCACTGCCATGAGATCTTCCCGGAGCTCCTTCCTTGTTGTCCTTGGGTTAGCCTTGACTCTTCGGACAAGCCTGGCCTCGGCACGGGAGGAAACTTTCAAAGGCTGTCCAGGCCGTGGAAGGCTAAAAGTAGTTCCATAAGCCTTCCACTTCCGGATGATGCTCCCAACAGTGGATACAGGTAGGCCCAACTCCTTGGAAAGGGTTTTGTACCCCTTGCCAGCCTTGTGACCCTCCACGATCTTGTCTCTGATGGCCTTGGAATGCTCCTTTGTCTTTCCCATGTTGACCATGTATGAGTGCTGTTCACAAGTTTGGGGAGGGTCTTAAATAGTCAGAAAAGGCTGGCAAAAGAGATAATTAATCCACACATGTGAAGCTCATTGTTCTTTGTGCCTGAACTACTTCTTAATACTTTAGGGGGACCAGACAGAATGCTGGTGGTTTGAGTGGTTGAATAATAAATGACCCTCTGAATTAACTTTCAACACTTTAAAAAAAAAAAATTTAAAAAAATCTTTTTGGCTGCAGTGCATTTCCCACTTCCAGGCTGATCTACAGTCCAAATGTCACAATGCCAAGTTAATTCCGCATGTGTCAACCAGCTAAATCTGCAGGGGGTTGAATACTACTTGTAGGCACTGTATATATATATATATATATATATATATATATATATATATATATATATATATATATATATATATATATATATATATATTCATATATATCCAATCTCTGTATATATATATATATATATATATACAGAGATTGGATATATATGAATACGGTTTAAAAAAAAAAAAAGTATTTACATAATCCACTTTCCCTATATTAATTAGGGCTTTGAGAAGTCAGTGGGGTGTTGGTTTTCCCAGACTAGTCAGTCCTCCCTCCATATTATCATGCCCCATATGATCGTGATAAGATTTCCACTAGCTCGTGGAAATGATGTTAAGTGGCTTTGTTCACTCACAATGCGCCTCTGAAGCCGGGTGTACGTATCCAGACTTCAGAGAGACACAATGCGCTTAATCGGAAGGACAACTTCTGGTCATGCGCATTATGTGCCTCTCTGAAGTCAGGACGCGATGTGAGTGACAGAGCCACACAAGATTTCCGTTAGCTCGTGGAAATTATGTTATCAAGCCCTAATGAATATATTCACAAGTGAGTCAAAAGCCCTAAGGGGCCCGTCACACGGTGCCACCTTGCCGGAGATGTCTGCGGCGACTGGCGGGAGCCGCACGCTTTTGGCGCCCCGCCAGAGTCGCCGCCCTCCGTTTACACTGGGAGACACCTCCGGCGATGCATCGGTGAGCTGACAGGCGGCATCGCTGCCGGGGTGTCTCAAAACCCCAGCGATGATGCAGTACAATGGGAGCCTATGGCTCCCATCGCCTGTCAGGTCGCTGGCGGCCGTTTACATGGGGCAAGGTGGACACATCGCCCCAGATCGCCTGCCTGGTTTCAGAGCACTGCTCTGAAACCAGGCGACCAGTAAAAGGCGTCGCCATCGCCCATTTACATTAGGCGATGCAGGGGCGATATTGGTGCCGATAGGCGGTGTCGTCGCACAGTGTGACTGTACCCTAACGTTATTTTCCACGACTGTACCCCAACATTATTTTCCACTGAACCTTTGTCCTATTCATATATATTATACTTCCAACTATCTGGTGAAGATTTCTTTCTTTCGTATGTATTTAGGTCTGATCCTCTTTCTAATTGTTGGCTGTTTTTTACTCAAACTACAATTCCGATTATCTACTAACTTAAGAAGCGCTATAGAAGGAGACCTGTGTTTTTCACCCTTGATCGAGTCGTTACATGTATGTGATAAACTGAGGATTCCCCAATGATATATGGAAAATATATAATGAAACATTTTTTAAGTAATGAGCGTTTAGAAGAAGGTGAACATTTCTTAGCATTCCTGTATGTTTCCTTTCTCATTTCAGCTCTGCAAATAAATGTCTGCTAAAAGTGGCTGCGTACGCCGCTCAACTGGAACAGTATCAAAAAGCATTAGAAATATATGAACAGGTTTGTACTGTTATCATTAAAGGGCTTGATCCAAGAAAACCACTAGTGGACACAGATAGGTACGGGCCCCTGTGCAAGAACAGTGTATGGGTCCTTTGCAATCCAATTGTTAATGCAAAATTCCAACTACTTTGGAAATAGGAATTGGCCCCTTCCCCTTCGATGCCCCTGTACAACTGCACAGGCTGCACATATGGTATGTCCGACCCTGTCAAAGACCATATACATCTGTCCTTAGCATAGCTGATAAGTGTGAATGCTGCAGGTCCCACTGCTAGGAAGGGCATTAGACATGAGGATGGGGGTCCAATGTTTCTTGTATGAAGGGAACAGAGTTGATGCCTCCTCTCTGGTGCTGTATTCACTGTGTAATGGCGGGTTTACACGTCGCGATATCGTATTACGATTTCAATCAAAAGTCACGTGGTTCAATCGTCGGAGGCGAAATCGTTCCTGCGTTGTATGGTGTGAACGTCCAATACGATGCAGGAACGATGTCAATGCGATATCGGGGATCGAATGAGCGTGCTATTCAATGCCCCGATATTGCATAGCGATTGAAGCCGGATCGTGCTGTGTAAACGCCCAATTACGATGCGATTTGATACGTCACCCATTCACTCCCATGTTAACTATGCGATCCTGGGTTGGGAGGCGGAGACATCGCACGGACGTTGTATTCCGATATCGCAGCGTGTAAACATTCAATGCGATGCGGGAGGAACGTGCACTAATTGCGCGTTCCCGCGCCATTGAACTGCGATATCGGATCGCGATTGAAGCGTGTAAAGCCACCTTGATGCTTAGCCCCAATCCCCCTGGTGTTAATTAACATAACGAGGTGCATCATTGATTAGTGTTTGAAGAAGCTGAACAAAGTCAGTGATGTAAACTCAGCACTGTGTCTTAAAAAGTCACCTGCAAGGAGAAGGCCACATTCATAGACTGAATTGGGGGGTGTAGAGGGGTGACCGTGTAGGGGGTGAAGCATGTTGAAGTCATAATAACGCTGTTGGGAGTTGGTGCAGAGTACTCCATTAAGAAGCTTTGATGATCGGGGGCGTGTCCAGCAGCTAATGGCGCCGGACGCGTACTGAGGAGGCTCCGCCACACAGATCCCAAAAACGGCATCTAACGGCTCGACCCGAGCTCCAACAAGCACCCACGGAGCCCGTCTGCCAACACAGCACAGCCGGTCATGCCGAGAGCGAGTTCCAGAAGGAGAGAGACCTGGAATAAGCTCACCAACTTCTTCCAGCTTGAGGGGCAGAAATCATCCAAGATGGCGCCCGCCAGGGAAGACACAGCAGCCCCGGCCCGCAACTCGGCACACTCGCCCCGATCTCCCTGCCGCTCAGCGGAACAGCACGCAGTGAACAGAGATGACTCACCGATCACTAAGAGGTACATGAGAGACATGTTGGGAGCAATGCGGGACTCCATGCTAGGGGAACTGCGCAGTATGAGGGAGGAGATGAAGGCAGAAATGGCGGCCGAAGGAGAGAGAACCTCCAAGGTGGAAGCTAAAATGGCCGACTATGCCTCGGCACATAACAACCTAGCAGACAGCTACGACATCCTGGATAGGGAAATGGGCTCCGTGCAGGCTAGACTGTGTCACCTGGAGGATGGTCTCCGTAAAAATAACATTAAACTGAGAGGGGTTGTGGAGGAGCAGGAAGCAGAGGATCTCCCGGGGATTGTAGCTGCATTTCTGACTGCAGCATTGCCGGACACCCCCCCGGAGATGATGGAAGTTCTGAAAGCTTATAGGCTCCCAAAACCGGCTAAGCTTCCTAAAGAAACCCCTAGAGACATACTGGTATCATTCCTGAGACCGGACTCGAGAGACACACTTCTCTATGCCATGAGAGCTAACCCCACCTTACCAAAGCCCTTTGACAAGGTGGCAACTTATCCGGACCTGTCGCCGGGAACGTTGGCCAGGAGACGTGAATTCTCCTCCAGCTGCCGTATACTACGCGAGAAGGGGATCCAATATGCATGGGGCTCGCCATCAGCTGTGAACTTTCGCTACAAGGGAACCAGGCACTCCTTTGCGTCCCCTACCCTGCTCAGAAAAGCTTTAAAATCATGGAAAATGGTGGCCCCTAGCCCTCAACCACACTCACCAAGAGCCCCGCATGAGGATCCCCAAGCTACACATCCCCGGGGTCAAGATTGACTGCGACGCAACTTGGGATAACAAGTTTCTGGATCTTTGTGGCTTAGTCTCCACTTTTGGCTATTTGCCAGTTTAGTCCCACTGAACTTCCTTCGCGGGAGCCTCGGTGGCCCTCCTGGATGAGAGGATTCCTCCAGTTACGGGGTCTACCCGGGCCTGTCCTGCTCTGGAAGAGACTCTAGTGGGACTCTTATTTCTACCCCCCACAAGCTCAGACATTCCAGTCTGACTTAATTGCGAGTTTACATTTGTGTTTTTTACCCTGTAAATAACCTCCCCCCCCCTAATCCCCTCCCCAACACCCTTTACCCCTCCCCCCCACCCTACCCAGCTACTCTTTCTTTCCATATCTTTACTCCCCTTCTTTACAGTTCTCTCATCTTTTTCTTACTCCTCCAGGAGTTGTTTCTCGGCTGTCCCCCTGAGTGCCTACGCTTGTTTGTAGGGCCCTTACAAATTTTACTAATGTCCAAATTTGCATTGTCAAACTCACCTTCCATTCTACAGATAGCGTCCCTCAACGTAAGAGCATTGAACTCTCCAGTGAAACGCTCCTTTTTGTGGAGGGAGACCAAGAGACTCAAAGCAGACGTTCTCTGTATTCAGGAAATGCACCTACTGTCGGAGGACAACCACCGGGTAAGACACTCCTCCTACCCCCACATATATTTCGCTAATAACAAAACAAAGAAAGCAGGAGTCTGTGTGATGGTTAGCAGCAGAGTCCAGTTTCAGTTGAAATCCATGGAAGCAGACCCGTTGGGGAGATACCTCATTCTAAATTGCTACATAGCAGGGGAGCTGCTCACCATAGTGACGGTATACGCCCCGAACGCGGGCCAAATGAAATTCTTGAGGTCCTTCTTTAAAAAGGTGAGAGAATTCACAGCGGGATCTTTGGTAATATGTGGTGACTTTAACCATGTTTTGGAAGCTAGACTGGACTCTTCTGCGACCTCCACAAGGAGAGGAAGGGACTTGGCCGATGTGAGTAGAGAGTTCAAACTCCATGATGTATGGCGGTATTTACATGCGGAGGAGAGGGACTACACCTTCTTCTCCAGCTCCCACAAATCCTATTCTAGGATTGATTTCTTTCTAGTGGGAGACGACATTTTGCCCCGTTGTTCTGCAGCCTCCATAGGCCTGATCACGTGGTCGGATAATGCGCCTGTGACCCTGTCGATCAATCTGGGGCAAAAAAGCGGTACCCACCGCCGCTGGAGGATGAACGTTGGACTCCTCTCGGACCAACTCACTCTTGACTTCCTAGACACGAAACTGGAGGAATACTTCCTCATAAACGACAACAAGGAAGTGGCAGATGACACTCTCTGGCAATCCCATAAGGCAGTTTTCCGGGGCCTCCTTATTCAGAAAGCTTCCCAGCAGAAGAGGGTACGAGAGAAGTTGTGGAGGGAATGGACGGATCAAATACGGGACTTAGAGAAGGTTAACAAAACTAGCCCTTCCCATCTTCTGACCTCTCAAATACTAGAGTTACGCACAAAGCTTAGAGCCCAACTGCTCTTCTACCACGAACTTAGCTTGAGAAAAATAAACACTCAATACTACTCAGCAGGGGATAGAGCAGGTAAACTACTCGCTAAAAGACTGAAAAAACGGGTAACACGCTCCATGGTGACAACAATGTCTACGCCTGAGGGAAGACAGGTCAGAGACCCAACGGAGATAGTGGAAGTTGTGGCGGACTATTATTCCAGACTATATAACCTTGCCAATGATCCCCAGACTCCACAGCCCTCACAGAACCTAATTCAAGACTATTTGTCGCGACTGGACCTCCCAACCCTACAGCCGGACACACTGACAGACCTGAATAAACCATTCACGCTTTCTGAGGTGAAAGCAACTATCCAGACACTCAAATCTAACTCAGCTCCAGGCCCAGATGGGTTTGCTAATGAATACTACAAGGTCTACTCGTCCCGACTGGCACCCTACCTCCTCCGACTCTTCCAGTTTTGGCAGGCAGAGGGATCCCTTCCAGCCGAAGCGCTGGAAGCCACGATCACCACTATTCATAAGCCGGGGAAACCTCCTGACATGCCGGGCAGCTATCGTCCCATCTCGTTACTCAATACAGATGTGAAGATATACGCTAGGCTGTTGGCCTCCCGTCTGGCGCGGGTGATCCCGCAACTGGTGGACTCGGACCAGGTGGGATTTGTGGCGGGACGTCAAGCGAGAGACGGGACCAGACGTGCATTGGACCTGATTGAGATAGCAGAGGGAAGGGGATCCCCCAGTGTATTCCTGTCACTAGACGCCGAGAAGGCGTTCGACAGGGTACACTGGGGATATCTGAGAGAGGTGCTAGGAAAGTTTGGATTCTCGGGCCCGTTTCTGAAGGCCATCCTGAGTTTGTATTCCAACCCCGGGGCCAGGGTGTCTATGTCAGGATACTCTTCACAACATTTTACAATCACGAATGGGACGAGACAGGGATGTCCCTTGTCACCCCTGATATTTGCCCTGGTCATGGAGCCTCTGGCCGCCTCGGTCAGGTCCAACCCACATATCACTGGTATTCAGGTCGGACCTAAACAACACACTATAGGATTATACGCAGATGACGTTATAGTGACATGCACGAACCCCGACGTCTCCCTCCCGGCCTCAATACAGGAACTTGAAACTTTCTCCAAAATTTCCTACTACAAGCTGAACATGGGAAAATCGATGGTTCTCCCTATTAATATATCGGGGTCGGAGCTAGAGACCCTCTCATCTCAATTTCCCTTTACATGGGCGCCAGAGGGCATACCCTATTTGGGAGTCGTGCTGTGCGCTTCACAAAAAATAGCACGTGTTAATATATTGAAACTGATGGACTCTCTGAGGGGCTCACTAGACTCTGGTCCCTGTCCTCCTTTAACCTGGATGGCTCGCATCCAGGCTTTCAGGATGATCTGGCTGCCAAAATTGCTGTACCTATTCCGATGCCTCCCACTGAACTACCCGACTACGCTAATCACACAGTTGCAGAGACAAATTAACAGTTTTGTCTGGGCGAAGGGCAGACCAAGGGTGAACAAACAGACGATGTACCTGAAACTCCGGGGCGGAGGCATGGGAGTGCCAGATGTGATGACGTACCTAAGAGCAACGATCCTAGAGGCGTCGAGAGAACTGTGGAGGGGACACTCGGACTTGGGCTGGGTCCAACTGGAGACGGAGCTAGCACCAGAGATCGCACCAAACAAGCTCCTGGCTGGGGTTGGATTGGGTCCTGTGAGTGTGGTCCACCCGCTGGCCACGATTCGATCAATGCAAAAAATCTGGGGGGGGTTCCTGCTTCCTGGACCAGACTGGCCCCGGAAAAGCTCCCCATGGAAGCTCTCAAGATCCATATACCAACGTTAAACCTGGCGACATGGCAAGGTCTGGAAGTCGATACCCTAGGGGCCTTGATGAGTGATGGTAAGCTACTCTCCTTCCGTGACTTTGCCGGAGGGAAGGGTGAGCTGCAAAATACCTTCCTCCAATACTCCCAGATATGCCATTTCCTTAGATCTTCAGGCTGCACACACGATCTGAGACAGCCTATTCCTTCTCCACTTCAACAACATATTCTCTCCGAAAGTACTGTCCACAAGGGCCTATCCTCTATTTATGAGGGTTTGTTGTCCCAAAACATACCTAACAAATTACATTACATGGAAATATGGGAGAGGGAATTGAACTTTTCTGCAGAGGTAGATGACTGGGAGGGAGCAATCAGGAGTGTCACCCAATCCACAAGATGCATAAATCACCTGGAATCCCTCAAAAAAATACACTTAAGATGGTATACCCCCCCGTCCAGGCTGGCTAAATTTGGGACAGGTGGTTCACCCCTGTGCTGGAGACAATGTGGTCAGAAGGGGGATTTGTCCCACATGTGGTGGTACTGCCCTAAGATCTCCCAGTTTTGGACTCTGGTGGCCAGCCTGATGGGGTCGGTCACGGAGACGCTCATCCCCTTAACCCCACAACTTGCAGTACTACATATAGGAGCGGAGATCCTCCCTCCGATCCCCAGACATGTTACCTCATACATCTTAACCGCAGCCAGACTAAGTGTGGCGGCTGTATGGAAGAGTACAGCGCCACCATCTCTGGGTGATGTCATCAACAAATTGAATCTAATTTTCTGCCATGAATATCATCTAGCGATGGACGCTCCAAGACGCAGATATATTGCTGAGGCTTGGCAGTTATGGGCGAATCACCCGGCTGCTATGAAACCTGTACTCTAGGTGTCATCCGGGGCGGCCGGGAGGCAGCTCCTTACTTCCTTACTCTGCTATTTTGTTATTCCGTTATTTCATTCCCTCATAACTTTCCTCACAATTCATCTCATAATTTACTCCATACACTTTTTCATAACCAAAATATTGACTTCTTCTCCTCTCTTAATCTTCTCTCCATCACTCCTCCTATCACTTCCCTTCTTCCCCCCTCTTCCCATCTCAATCTACATAACTTCCCTTCCCTCCACTCTCACTTCTGAATCCCTGCTCTCTCCTCCCCCCAACCAACCCCGCCCCCCCTCCCCCCCCCCCCTCCCAGTTGGGTATTGCTCTTTCCCCTCCAGATCATACCAATGGGGTTGAGAGTTGCTACCACAAGTTTATCACTTTTAGGCCGGCCCCAATGCGGGGAGAATATCAGCCGAAAAACTGTCCCCATGTCCTCTGTATCAGCTTCCAGACCAAAGAATACAACTGACCTTCAAAGTTGCAGCAACTATACGGCCCTGGACCCTCAGATTAAGTTTGAATTCCTAATGTACCACAAGGGTCGTAGCCCCTATTCAACCCAACCCCAATAGATTCCCTAAGCTCCTATCCTCGTCTCCACCCCCCCACACCCATTTAGATATAAACTTCTTGGTGTTTTACTATGTCTAAAGCTTTGTTGTGCTTTCAATATATGTGATTATTATCATTTCTTACATGTACATTTTACCCTATTTGTTCAATTTTCACCCAATAAAAATTTATTGAAGACTAAGAAGCTTTGATGTAGGAGTTTGGTCTCAAAAGTGTATGATAGGTGTGGGAGAAGTGAAAAATGGACCAAGGAAATCGATCAGGGAGCAGAATTGTGATTATATCTCCCCCATAGCTAGGAATGGGTGCAGGTAATATTTATTACTTTAATATGAATTAAAAATTAGGACAAGAACAAGATCTACTGCTTACAGATTCCTGAAGATAAATGGTTACTACAAGTATTTCAGTCACTAAATATACTTAATAGGGTATTGCTAAAATGTATTAGGGGATAAATAGTTAATTACTGGGGATCTAACCTCTTGGATCCCCAGTATCTCAAGAATTGGGCTGTGGGTCCCAAGAACACCTTGCACCTCCAGAGCGGAGATCTACATGCCCGACGACTCCTATTATCATTAGAGACTGCTGCAGAAATCCAGTCGAAGCACTTAAGGATACCTGCCGGTGTTGTAGTAAAAGGATGGAATGGAGGTCTAGCCTCCTGATGAATTCAGCCCAATTCTGAACATTTGCTGAGGGTTTTCACACAACGCCATTACTTCTTAGCAGTATATCCACCATTTCACATGCCCTAGCACTGATATCAGCAATGCAGCGATATTTGATGATGATCCCATTAGATGACTGAAATGTCACATTATATATTTGGATTGTGTAACAATAACCTCCTATAATTCACATGTTATAATTCACTGTTGGCATCTACAGTGGTGTTCAAAAGTCCTGCATAGGCGTGAAGAAAACTATATATTTCATACTTCTGCATCTCTACAATGAAACTGGTGGAACATATATGTTTTTGTAATCCCTCATTGTATGCCATACTCATTTTTGAATGTCCCAAGTGTATAAATTATTATGGTATGCACATTTTTTATTTTTTTTTTTCAGCATAACCATACCTACACCAGTACAGTGTGTAGAATGGTGAACAGGTTTCTAAGTTCATTAACTTTCAATGCAAGTTCACACAGACTTAAATTTTACTTTTTAAGATTTATTATTTTTTATTTAATTTAGAGTCCTGAAAAGGGCCTTTTGAGTGCATCTTTAGCTTCTAATACTTTATTGGCCAGCCTTTGCTCTTGAGCACCAACTTGCATCTCTGTGGCATTGAGTGAACAAGCTTCTGCAGATGTTCACGAGTGATGATGTGGTTCCAGGCCTGTATCAGAGCCTCAATCAACTCTCTCTTGGTCCTTGGCTGTTTTTTAGATATCTCTATTGATACCTTGTGCCACAAATTTTCAATTGGATTGAGGTCCGGGGACTGGGCTGGCCAGTCAATAGTAGCCACCTTGTTCTTTTTTTTCCATTCCGTTACTGCCTTAGCTCTGTGACAAGGAGCATTATCATCCTGGAAGATATAATCCCCTGAAAACAGGTGTTGAGCAGAAGGCAGCATGTTCTTATTAAGGATGTCTATGTATTTTTTTGCATTAACCATACCCTCCACAATATGAAGCCTTCCAACACCATTGGCTGCCATACAGCCCCAGACCATTACTTTGATCAGATGTTTCACAGAGAAGCTCAAACACTCTGGCTTGTACTCGTCATGTGGAAACCTTCTCACATAAGACTTGCCATCATTTCCTAAAATGCAAAAAGTGCTTTCATCACTAAATAGCACTTTTTCCCACTCCTCCTTCCTCCATTTTGAATATTTCAATGCCCACAGTTTTCGCCTTTGTCGTTGTATGGCTGTCATCAATGGTTTCTTTCGGGCCTTGCACCCTCTCAATCCTGCTTCCAAACATCTCTTCCTAACAGTTGATGTTGCTACCTCAATTTTGCACTTTTCTTGCCATTCTCGCAGAAGCTGAGGAGAGGTGAGCTTTCGATTGGCAAGGGATGTTCTTATCAGTACTCTATCCTCCCTTTTGGTTGACTTTCTGGGCCGACCAGATCTGGGCCTGTCCTGGGTAATTCCAAGCTGCTTATGTTTCTGCAAAATCCTTACAACTGTACTCTGATTACAGCCGACCTTCCTTGCGATCTGGGGGCCAGTATAACCCTCTTCATGTAGCACCACAACTCGCACACGATCCTCCGCTGACAAAAATCTGAAGGCTCCCATCATAGAGCTCTACAGTATGATTCACTAGATAGACCAACAGATATAGCAAACAAACAAAGCAGCAGATGTGATACAATGTAATGGAATGTGATTGGCTGCCATATCCAGGTTATGATTGGTCACAAGAACCTCATCTGTGATTGGCTAATTTTGGATCTGAAGCTGTACAATATTTAGTTGTGCTTTCAATTCCCATATTGTTGCAATAATTTCAGGCAAAACTGCTTCAAAAGCTAAAAATATTACAGGGAGAGAATGCAAAATTGTATTCCGAACAAAACCATATATAATATGTCATATTAGCATCGAAGATATTCGACAGAAAACGTTTAAAACTTGAAAAATCAATTTATCCTATGCAGGACTTTTGAACACCACTGTATATATTATTTTCATTTTTATGTTTCGTTCTTGTATCCAAATTCTAATGTTTCTTAGATCGGCACAAGCACAATGGACAATCCTCTGCTGAAGTATAGTGCAAAAGAATATTTCTTTAAAGCTGCCCTCTGCCATTTCATAGTAGATGAGCTGAATGCGAAGGTGAGCACATCCCAAGTGTTCAATCAGATTAATTATCTCTTCTAGTAATCTATAGACTGAGCTGAAAATTCTGCCTCTTCTATCGTGGTATGTGACTTTGAGGTGCGAGTTACCCTTTTTGGCTAAAAAGTGTATCTGACCTTGCTTTCCATACAACCAATCATAGCTCAGCCTTCTTTTCTTAAACTGCTCTGGAATAATGGATGCTATGCTGTGATTGGTTGCTTTCACTTATGATGTCTGTCCAAATGTTTTTTATTGCCTTCATTTCAGAAATAACTGCAGAGAGGACATCCCATTCTCATGATTGTAATGATAAAGCTAGACGTTAGTGAGACTGACCCCTTGCTTGCAATTTTATGGATCATCCTATATACTCACCCTCAATTGCTTTGACTTATTTTGCCCACAAAAGACATAATGGAGTATAATAATAAGACTCACAATTCATATGTAACACCCCTTTAATCCACTGTCGTAGGCAGGGTGTTCGTACGTTCTTACCTTGATATGGCGCAGTGCCTCCACCTGACTCTTGCTAAGGCTGGTTTCACACTGCGGTCAGATCAGGTCAGGTTAGGTCAGGTTTTGTGTTTCAAAACCATGAGTGACTCCAAAACCTAGAACAGGTGTCAAACTTTCAATTATACTTTTTCTCTGCAAGTTCCTCTCCTGGTTTTGAAACACAAAACCTGACCTGACCTGACCTGACCTGATCTGACCGCAGCGTGAAACCAGCCTAAGAGCTATAGAGGAATGCAGAAGGGTCTTTGTCTTCTGCTAGGGGTCGACTCAGGAAACCCCTGTTCACACTTCGTACACACTCACAAAAGATGAGATTAGAATTCTTAAAAAGTTTATTTACAGGAGGATGAGAAGTGGTAATTGCAAGGGGAATAGCAACTAACAGTGAACAGGTAATGTTATGCAGTATTCTACAGAAGTACATGAGGCGCTTTGCAGTAGACCTCAAATTTAGGGGTGATTCTTCCCCTTTAATTTACGACACACTCTTAACTAATTACAATTAACGTACAAATGGATGCAACCTTGCAAATGACACAGTCCCAAATTGGGGGCCCCAGTTGCTGTGGTTGTTGGAGCGCTTGCTGCATGTCAGTGCACTTAATATAATGAAAGCAATATTTTTTCCAGGGCTGGTCCTACATAAACTCCTAGTTAGTGCAATCAAAAGTCGCTTTAGCACAGTCTTGTAATTAGCTTCAGCATACTTCTCAAACAGTAGAACTATAAGTCCCAGCTATCCTCCCTTATAGATGACTTCAATACACTTCTCCATTAGTAGAACTACAGGTCCCAGCAATGCTCCCATATAGATAACTGCAGTATACTTATCTAGTAATAGAACTACAGGTCCCAGCAATGCTTCCTTATAACTTACACTAGCATACTTCTCCAGCAGTAGATCTACAAGTCCAAACAGTAGCTACTCACTCCTTTTTGCAGATCTTTGTTTTCCCAGAGTTCCAGACTGGAGCTTCAGGGTCCAGTTGTGTGGGAGGGATGAGAACAGCAGGCAAAATCCTTCTTTAAGTGGGAAACCTGGAGGAGCAACTCCTACCATCTCTATCTCCTGTAGGTTTAGAAATCAGTCTATCATCACACAGAGCAGCAGCTTCAGTTCTCAGCACCTGCTTCTTACTGCTCCAAGATGACTGAATCCCTTCACACACACATCAGTACAATCCTTCCTGTTCTGTGCTGCTGCTCCTCCTTTCCCAGATTGCTGAGATGAGCAAGGCACATTGGGAATTGTAGTTTCAATCAGTGCAGCAAAAGAGTCATTAATACCAGAAGTGAATATCTGTGGGATTCTATACATAGCTTCCGCAGTACAGTCCCTGAGAGAAGTTATGTCGCTTATCCATGTTATGTAAATAAAAGCTTATAACCTAATGTTAAATTCATCCATTGGTTGTATAAATTACTCTTTTGAAAGCTGAAAACCTCCCAAATTTGGTTTAGGTTAAGAAAATAAATTGGCATCAATGCTGAAATATTAATCATTTAAAGAACACAGAATGGTTAGATTTTGGCAAGACAAAAGTTTTGTCGCCCAAAGAAAGTAATGTGATGTTCAAACAAATAACTTAAAATACAAATATCTGTTGCATAACATTGGGGAATGAAGTTGTGGTGCTATGAGTCATATTTAATATTTTGTGTGACTTCAATCAGCTTGAAGGACTGCATCCATGTGGTTCAACAAGGATTCATACAATTTATTAATGAAGTCATCAGGAATAGCAAAGAATGCAGTCTTACATGCCTCCCAGAGTTCATCTAGATTCTTTGGTTTGTCTTCCAAGCTTCCTCTTTCATCCTACCCCAAACATGCTCAAAGATGTTCATGTCTGGTGACTGGGCTGTCCAATCCTTGAGCACCTTGATCTCTTTTGCCTGGAGGAACTTTGTTGTAGGGATGTATGTATGAGCTGAAGCACCATCCTGCTGCAGAATTTGACCAATGTTATGATTTGGAATGTAAGAGGTAGCTAATAGTTCTTGATATTTTAGGCTATTGATATTGCCTTCCATCTTGCAAATGTTTCGCACACCCCCATACTGAATGTTGTAACCTCAGACCATAATCTTTCAACTGTTTTCTGGGTGTATTTTGGATCCATATGGGCTCCACTAGGTCTCCTGTGTATTTGTGGTGGCTGTGGTGTAATTCTACTGAAGATTCATCAGAGAAATCCACCTTCTGCCACTTTTCCAGCATCCATCTGTTTAGCAGGCTGTGGGACTTTGCAAATGTCACATGTTTTTTTTATTTGCCTTTTGTTTAGTGCTGGCTTCTGGGCACTGATTCGACCATGGAGGCCATTTAGAGACAGAATCCTACAAACTGTTCTAGTTGACACAGGGACTTGAGGTGACAAGGCCTGTTGGAGCTCTGCTGCAGTGGAAGAGGGGCATGCTTTGGATTTTCTAACCAACAAACGTTCCTCCTGAGCAGTTGTCTTGCAGGGTCTGCTGGACATGGGCTTGTCAAACACATCTCTAGTCTCTTAAAATCTTTTTTTAATTCTTTGTACTTAACACTGAGACACATTAAAGGTACCAGTCACCTCTGCAGTGGATCTGGTCTTCAGCCTCTTGATAATCAAGGCTTTGGTCGCAGGGTGGATTTTTGGCATGTTGTCAGAGCTCAAGTTGCAGTTCAAGTGAAAGTCTGGGGTGCTGGGTTTCTTTTTATACACACCCACTAATTAACTGTTCATTTACGGAGCACAGGTGAGGATGTAAACTAGGATTGGGTGCATTATATGACCATGCGATAAAACTTTTGTCTTGCCAAAATCTGATCATTCTATGTTCATTAAATGATCAATATTTCAGCATTGATGCCAATTTATTTTCTTAACCTAAACCACATTTGGGAGGGTTTCAGCTTTCAAAAGAGTAATTTATACAACCAATGGATGAATTTAACGTCAGGTTATAAGCTTTTATTTACATAACGTGGATAAGCGACATTACTTCTGTCAGGGACTGTAGGTGCTACAGATATATCATTTTAGACTGTCCTAAGTCCATAAACAAGAATTCTTAAGTATATATTTGCGACTTTGTCTGTCCTAAGGCTTAAAAGTGTTACACAAGACATTTTTTTTTCTTCATGGTTGCTAACTACCTGCCTGTTCTGCCTTGTGCCGATCTCTCCTGGTTTAGACCAAACACAGACCCCACCTGCTGGCGATTCTCTGCTTCTGGTGATGTCACATTCACAGAGCAGTTCCTTCTTAATTGCGTATAGCCAGCTGTCAATCAACCTGACGTCGGCAGTGATGTCCCATTGATAGAGCAGTAGAGAAGGAAATGTTTTGTGGATGTTTGCTCCGAAATGAGAGAGATTGTCACGGTGAAAAGCAGGCAGGTAGTTGATAACTGATAAAAAGTGCTTAACCCCATAGAGAAAAAAAATTAAGGATAACCCTTTTAAGGCTCATCCAAGAGAATTGCGTCAATTATGCTAATATATAGTGGTCAAACTCTAATCAGCCTAGTGTGATCCTAAGTATGTGAGAATCGCAGCACACTGTAAGGAGAATTTAGAGAAGAAAATTTCTCCATCTTTTCTGTTGTGAGCGTCTTCAGAAATTGGGCTGCACTCGGATGTCATCAGAGTGCAATCCAATGTCTTCCACACATCCATAGATTTGAATTACATTGCATAACATTGGTTGAAATGCTATCCCATAATGAAAAAAAAATTGGATAGCACTCATCCAATATATACAGTGTGAGCAAGCCCTTAAAGGGTGATCTGATAAGTTACCACATATTTACATGACAGGTGATTAAATTCTAGATCGGTGGGGGTCCGACTCCTAAGACTCAAACCTGTTGCCAGAACAGCACACATTTATCCTCATTAGAATGGAGTGACAGTATATATGCTCTACTGCTGCTTCATTCATTGTCCAAGAGTGCTTGAGAAAGCGAAGTACTGTGCTCCATCACACCCACATGGAATGAATGAATGTAGCGGTGGTCAGACACAAACACAGCCACTCCTATTATAACAGGGATAAATGTCCATTCTGATGTTCGGTGCAAGTGCCATCAGTCTGACCCCCACCAATCTACGGGAGTAGTTATCATTCATTCCATATAATAGGTGATGACTTCTGCCTACCGGAATACCCTTTCACGAATCTGCGAAAGTTATTAGTTAAATTCCATCCTGGTGCTCTATATCTGCTTCTTCCACTTTTGGTGAGCATGATATAAAAAAAAGAAAATTTGCACATTTTGCAACTTTTTGACTCTTTTTTTTTATTTTTTTTTTATAATGCAAGTCACTTTTTGAGGCAAAAATGGGCATAAGGTGCTCACCGAATGTTGGCCACGTTTTCCGAGAGCAGGTCTCGTGCCGTACAAAGCACAGCATGTATGTTATTGTTGTTTTGTTATTTCAGAGCCAACATATTACACAACACTGCACAAAAAACAACACCATTCCCAGTTCTTCTTCATATTATGGCTAACAATCTAACTTCCCTGTGTCTGACACATGTCCTATAGAATTGCCTCTGTTGTACATCGATTATGTAAACCAGTCTTCAGAGATAAATGGCACAAGAAGCGGCCCGAGTACTATACAGTCAGGCATGGCAGGACCTTCCAGTAGTGTCCATACAGTACAAGTGTTCTTATTGTGCTTTGATTGCTGCTTTCTGTTAACCTTCAAACTGAATTTTGTTTACTTGGCCCTTAATATTAATAATGTTATTGGCCGCTGAGAATTTAGTGTACAAACTGAATTTATTTCTAGCAGAGCTAACAGACTAATGTCACGTACCAATACTGACACCAGAATCTATGTGCACACTGTTGGCACCGCACACTGGCAGGGGCATACGTCACATTGTTTGCACTGGACTCTCACTTTTTCCTTTTAGCTTGCAGTGGAGAAATATGAAGAAATGTTCCCTGCATTTACAGAATCACGGGAATGCCAGCTAATAAAGGTCAGTGTGTGAGAGCATCATGGACATCATGAGAGCTGTGAAACGGATTCGTGGTTGGCATGGGATTATGTCGGCACATCTGATTTGGATCTTTTTTTATATATCTTCAGAAATTGCTGGAAGCTCATGAAGAACAGAACAGTGAAGCATATACTGAAGCTGTAAGTATCTATCTATCTACAAAAACAACTACATTCTCACCCTTCTGTGGGGTGGTTCTTTTGTCCTTTTTCATTCTCGGATCCTCTTATCAGAGGCCTGGGAGTTTGAGGGTTCTGCACAGGATCTTGGTAACATGGGGTGGTAGAACGGTCAAGGGAATAAAGTAGCAGGATGGTAATGACAGGCAAAAGGTGATCATGGGAACTAATCTGACATTTAATCTGGGGGTCCCTGGCTCACCCTGTTCCCAGAATTACCTCTGAAGGTGAGGATGCCTGGGCCGCCACCCTTGCCCTTGCTCCTTATCAGCCTTAGGTAAACCCCCCACACCCATGGACCGGGAAGCACATCAACTCCCACAAGATTTAGGAAAACCCCAGGCAAAAACATCCGCAAGGCTTCAGCACAAACTGCACTAACATCTTCACAGCTCACAGTCCCTGCAGAGACTGCACTCTATCAGCAACATCTGCTGGTGAAAGAGGGAACTGTTTAAAGGCCAGAGGCATGAACATTTGCGTAACCTACACACACCCACTCACCTGAAGAGCCACAACAGACTATAGGGAGCAGTAGCTTCTGACATTAACTCTGAAGTTACCAACAGAAATTAAGCCATATTAATTCTCTGCAGAGCAGTTCAAAATGACTGCAGCGCAGGCTACATGTGGCACTTAGTTGCTCTTAACACTGTGCTTTTCTGGACAGAGAGTTGAGATGTTGCTACTGGGATCTGTTGCAGGCAATTTTCCAACTTAGGGGTCACTGCTCCAAGTGCTCCTATCACCACTGGAATCACTGTTGCCTTCATCTTCCACATCTTATGCAGTTCTTTGAGGCCCTGGTATTTCTGCAGCTTCTCATAATCCTTCTTTCTGATATTACTGTCATTTGGCACTGCCACATCTATTATCATTGTTGTCTTCTGATCCTTGTCTACTATCACAATATTTGGTTGTTTAGCCATTTAGCCATCACCTGCTTATCCATTTGGTTTCATTCTCCACCAGTTTTTGGGGTCTCCCACCTTGATATAGGGCTACTTGGCCCATATGCTGTTGTTCCTGCATACAATTCCCGCTACTTGGTTGAGGCATTTGGCATACGCTGTTCCTGTTTGCATTTTGCATCCTGCCACTATGTGTAGGACTGTTTCCGAGGTTTCTTTACATAGTCTGCACCTTGGGTCTTGTCTAGTGTGGTAGATTCCTGCTTCTATGGATCTTGTACTCAGCACCTGCTCTTGTGCTGCTATAATTAGTGTCTCTGTGCTGTCTTGGAGTCCAGCTTTCTCCAGCCATTGGTAGGATTTCTCCATGTCGGCCACCTACATGATCTGTGGATGGTACATCCTATGCAGCGGCTTGTCCTGCCATGGCACTTCATGTCCCTGTTCTTCCTTTCAGTACTTTTGTTGTGGCTGTCTTACGCTCTCTCTCAGCATCTCATGTTTTGGTGCCATTTTTCTGATGTATTCCTGGATGCTCCTTGTTTCATCCATGATCATACCACACTTGCCGCACCTGCCGCATACCCCATAAACATTGTATGGGGCTTGCCGCAAGTGAACCGCAAGTGCGGCCGTTATACGGTAATCCCGGCAGTTGCGTTTTTTTCACCGCAACTGCCGCCGATCAGCGAAAAACGCTGATGTGAAAGCAGCCTTAGGAGGATATCTGTTTGTGCAGGTAACTATTACTGTGCAGAATTATTAGGCAACTTAATAAAAAACAAATATATTCCCATCTCATTTGTTTATTTTCACCAGGTAAACCAATATAACCGCACAAAATTTATAACTAAACATTTCTGACAAAAACAAAGCCCCCAAAAATGAGTGACCTACATAGCCACCTTTCTTTATGATGACACTCAACAGCCTTCCATCCATAGATTGTGTCAGTTGCTTGATCTGTTTACAATCAACATTGCGTGCACATCACCTGATTTAATTAATTGGTAGTTGGCTGTCAACCATGTGAGGAAGGGGGAGGAGGATTTCTGCTCACCTCTAGACACCCTAAGGCCACGTGCACACGCTGAGTATTTGCTGAGTTTTTTACCTCAGGATTTGTAGACAAAACCAGGAGTGGAGCAATCAGAGGAAAAGTCTAATAGAAACACCTGCACCACTTCAGTATTTAATCATCCACTCCTGGTTTTGGCTACAAATCCTGAGGTAAAAAACTCATCAAATACTCAGTGTGTGCACGTGGCCTAAGGGTATGTGCCCACAGGACAATTTTTAAGCAGTCCTGAACGCAGCAAACCCTGAACTGGTTTCAAGGATCCTAGAGTCTTTGCCAGGAGATTTGCTGATTTCAAGTCCTACGTTTTTTGTGCGTTTTTTGCGCGTTGTTTGTGCGTTTTACTGCGTTTTTGCTGCTACATTTTTCTGAGTATTTTTTTCATTGACTGCAGCAAAAACGCAGGAACAATAGAACATGTCAATTCTTTCCCATCCGCACCAAAAACGCAGGCATTTGACAGTTCTTGACACTTGCAAAACCAATGTGTGGGCACAGCGTTTCTGTGAAACACATTGCTTCTGCTGTGAATCAAAACCGCAGGAACAAATTAACATACATTACCATAAAACCAATGGTAAACTGCAGGCAGAAATCGCAGCAAAACCGCAGCAAAAACGGACTGTGTGCACATACCCTTAGATTCCCGGGCTCCTGGAAGGCGGCTGGTGTCCACCATTAGTGTAATAAAATGAAGAGAATCCAGGGCCACTTGTCCATGAGAAGTTTCCTTTATTAAATCGCTTTAAAAACATCCAGTCAGATGCGTTTCGGACACACTGTTTTTTATTCATCGGCATAAAAAATCACATTAAAATTCACCTTATAAAGGTATGCCCTCCCACCTGGTTATGCCTGATTGATAACATCTATACAAGGTCGGCTTACACATAGATTGCATCTCACTATAGCATTACACACAAAGTGTAATGATGTTATACATTTTCTTCCAAGACCAACAGTGTCATTCTTAAGCATGTCCTTTCTCTACCATATTAATAAACATACTTTTAATTAAATATCATATATCATATTCAAATGTGTGTTAATTCTTTTTGTGACGCCCATCATTCCCCTCATATAGTGAGATGCAATCTATGTGTAAGCCGACTTTGTACAGATGTTATCAATCAGGCATAATCAGGTGGGAGGGCATACCTTTATAAGGTGAATTTTAATGTGATTTTTTATGCCGATGAATAAACAGTGTGTCCGAAACGCGTCCGACTGGACGTTTTTAAAGCAAATTAATAAAGGAACCTTCTCATGGACAAGTGGCCCTGGATTCTCTTCATTTTATTACAATAATAGTTGGCTCTCAAGCCTATACAGCTTGGAGTAGGACAACATGTATAAAAAGTATCATGTTATCAAAATACTAATTTTTATATATATTTTATAGGGTATTTCATTGCCTAATAATTCTGCACACAGTGTAGTTGTTTCTCTGTCAATGGACAAGCAGGTCTTGTATTCATCCATAGTTTACGAATAATAGTAGCATGTTATCCAGGTTCTTTGTCCATGTATGGTTTGTTCCAGTAGCCCAATTATCAGATTCTCCTGGTTCCCCAACATCTGACGTGGACCCTGTTAATCCGGGCAACGTCCGAGCTGGCATGACTTTGTTCACAACACTCTCATATTTATTGAGGTAGGCAATATAGTGTTAGGAGTCTTGCCCAGGACCCCCACTGGTTTATAAAGTGGCGATCAAAATTAGAGAACAATGCATGAATGTGATCTACATTGATGAACATTTGAAGGTTTTTGTGTAAGGGTGCACCATGCCACTAGAACAGTGTTCTCCAAAATAACCAAAGTATATCAACTTAAAATCTTTATTTTACACAAAACGTGATGATGATAATTATAGAACAGCACAAAGAAAGATTAAAACTAAATTTTGTGACGGTTACAACAGTCACCAATCAGTAGGCAGTGTACAGGCTTTTGCTTTGTACAGACCTTTGCTTTGAATGACTTCAGCACATCTGCGGAACAGGACCTCACTAGTCTCACTGCTCTGGGAGGATTTTGGCCACCCTTCTTCCAGTCTCTTTTACAGTTCTGTGACTGTTGTTGGTTTCTTGGCCATAACTTTGTCACCAAGGATTTTCCAGAGGTTTTTCTATTGGGTTTAGTTTAGGACTCTGGGTGGCCATTTCATTGTTTCAGTGTTTTCTGTTTCAAGGAACTGCTTTACCTGTTTTGCCTTGTGACAGGGGGCATTGTCCTGCATGAAAATTACTGGCTGATTTAGTGCTAAACTCAAGTAAAGAACCACATATAGTTGAAGAAGATTCTGATACACACTTGCATTCACTCTGCCATTTAGCAGTATGAGAGGTACTACCACTGCAGTTAGACACATTCCCCAAACCATGACCCTTCCTCCATCACCTTTCACTGACTTCTTTACACACTTTGGGTTCAGTCTTTCCCCAGTTTGTTGACAAACATAATGTTTCCCTTCAGACCCAAATACATAAACCTGCTTCCAGCACTAAAATTAACTGTGGACCACTTCTCCTCTATCACCGAACACGCTCTTCCCAAATGTGTGTCTGGCCTTTTGTTTATTTCTGCTAATGAGAGGTTTGTTTATTGCAGAGTGGGCTTTCAGTCCAAATGCTCTTATACTCCCTGACAGAAGTTATGTCGCTTATCCATGTTATGTAAATTAAAGCTTATAACCTGACGTTAAATTCATCCATTGGTTGTATAAATTACTCTCTTGAAAGCTGAAACCCTCTGAAATGTGGTTTAGGTTAAGAAAATAAATTGGCATCAATGCTGAAATATTGATCATTTAATGAACACAGAATGGTCAGATTTTGGCAAGACAAAAGTTTTGTCGCCCCACTGAAAGTAATGTGATTTTCAAACAAAAAATTTATTTAAAATACAAATATATGTTGCATAACATTGGGAATGAAGTTGTGGTGCTATTAGAGTCATATTTAATATTTTGTGTGACTTCCATGAGCTTGAAGGACTGCATCCATGCGGTTCAACAATGATTCATACAATGTATTAATGAAGTCATCAGAAATGGCAAACAATGCAGTCTTACATGCCTCCCAGAGTTCATCTAGATTCTTTGGTTTTGTCTTCCAAGCTTCCTCTTTCATCCTACCCCAAACATGCTCAATGATTTTCATGTCTAGTGACTGGGCTGGCCAGTCCTTGAGCACTTTGATCTTTTTTTGCCTGGAGGAACTTTGTTGTAGAGATGGATGTACGAGATGGAGCACCATCCTGCTGCAGAATGTGACCCCTTTTATGATTTGAAATATAAGAGATAGTTAATACTTCTTGATATTTTAGGCTGTTGATATTGCCTTCAACCTTGCAAATGTTTGGCACACCCCCAGACTGAATGTAACCCCTAGACCATGATCTTTCCACCACCAAATTTAACTGTTTTCTGGGTGTATTTTGGATCCATACGGGCTCCAGTAGGTCTCCTGCAGTATTTGCGGTGGCTGTGGTGTAATTCTACTGAAGATTCACCAGAGAAATCCACCTTCTGCCACTTTTCCAGCATGCATCTGTTTAGCATGCTGTGGGACTTTGCAAATGCCAGACGATTTTTTAATTGACTTTTGTTTAGTGTTGGCTTCTGGGCAGTGATTCGGCCATGGAGGCCATTTCGAGACAGAATCCTACAAACTGCTCTAGTTGACACAGGGACTTGAGGTGACCAGGCCTGTTGGAGCTCTCGTGCAGTAGAAGAGGTGCTTGCTTTTTATTTTCTAACCAAGAAACGTTCCTATCTGAGCAGTTGTGTTTCGGGGTCTGCCGGACCTGGGCTTGTCAAACACATCTCCGGTCTCTTCAAATCTTTAATTGTTTGTACCTGATGCTGAGACACATTAGAGGTGCCAGTCACCTCTGCAGTGGATCTGGTCTTTAGCCTATTGATAATCAAGGCTTTGGTGGCAGGGTGGATTTTTGGCATGTTGTTAGAGCACAAGTTGCAGTTCAAGTGAAGGTCTGGGATGCTGGGTTTCTTATTAGATACACCCACTAATTAACTGATCATAGGTGTGGATGTAAACTAGGATTGGGTGCATTATACGACTAGGCGACAAAACTTTTGTCTTGCCAAAACCTGACCATTCTGTGTTCATTAAATGATCAATATTTCAGCATTGATGGCAATTTATTTTCTTAACCTAAACCAAATTTCGGAGGGTTTCAGCTTTCAAAAGAGTAATTTATACAACCAATGGATGAATTTACCGTTAGGTTATAAGCTTTTATTTACATAACATGGATAAGCGACACAACTTCTGTCAGGGTGTGTAGACGTCCTGGCACTGTATGACTAGACAGATGCGTAACTGGTGAGCTATTCCAGCTGCAGTGTTGAAACGATTACCAATGGAGATTCTCTACATTATCATGTCCTCTCTTCATTCGTCTTTCGGGACGACCAGCCTTTTTGGGGCACTTGAAAGAGTTTGTTATGCTGTAAAGATGCAATATTCTAGAAATTACAGACTTGGAACGACCAACTTTTACTGCTATGGCTGATCGGATGACCCCTTTGGCCTTCATCTGGACAACCTGCTTCCCAAGGGTTTTAGTCACTTTGGATTGGCACACTATTTTTGCAAAGTGAGTGCAAACTGTAAAGTTAGGCTGCCACTTACAGTGGGTATGGAAAGTATTCAGATCCATTTAAATTTTTCACTCTTTGTTTCATTGCAGCCATTTGGTAAATTAAAAAAAAGTTCATTTTTTTTCTCATTAATGTACACTCTGCACCCCATCTTGACTAAAAAAGAAAAACAGAAATATCACATGGTTATAAGTATTCAGACCCTTTGCTCAGACACTCATATTTAAGTCACATGCTGTCCATTTCCTTGTGATTCTCCTTGAGATGGTTCTACTCCTTCATTGGAGTACAGCTGTGTTTAATTCAACTTATAGGGCTTGATTTAGAAAGGCACACACCTTTCTGCAGTACTTAAGGTTTTTAAGAGCACAGTGGCCTCTATAATCCTTAAGTGGAAGAAGTCTGGGACCACCAGAAGTCGTCTTAGACCTGGCTGTCCAGCCAAACTGAGCAAACGAGGGAGCAAAACCTTGATGAGGGAGGTAAAGAAGAACATTTAAATTGCCCCCTTTGGCACAGGGAAATCGTAAATGCAATTAAATCATCTAAACTACACTCGACTCCAGGGCCGGAGGGCTTTGCTAATGGGTACTACAAATCGTTCTCAGAACAATTAGCTTCGTACTTGCATCGATTTTTCCTGGACTGGAGGGCGAGAGATAAAATAAATTTGTTGTTCTTAGAAGCAACAATTGTAACCTTACCGAAACCAGGTAAACTACCCAATAAAACAGAGAATTTTAGACCTATATCACTTTTAGAATAGAGTTTCATAATCACAATTTAAGTTCTTAGATCAAAGAATCAATACAGTTCTTCCCCAGTTGGTTGCACCATATCAGATGGGCTTTGTGTCGGGGAAACAAGCAAGAAACGCCACTCGCCGTATCTTGAATGTGATTTACGGTGCGTAGGCATCTGGACTCCCCAGTGTGCTCATTTCATTAGATGCAGAAAGCGTTTGACCGAGTGCACTAGAGATACCTGGAAGCGGTCCTGGCCACATTTGGGCTCATTGGACATATTCTACGGGCCATTATGGCACTGTATACCTCCCTGAGTGCAAAAGTACTGGCAGCAGGTTTTAGCTCTGGCCACTTCAACATTACTAATGGCACCCATCAGGGGTGTCCGTTATCACCTGCAATCTTTGCACTGGTGATGGAACCCCTGGCGGAGAAAATACGTACATGTACTGATGTCACAGGAGTACAGATCAGGAATGTGACCCACCCGGTTGGACTGTATGCCGACGATGTAATAGTCTTGGTAACGAACCCGCAAACATCCCTTCGGGCCCTGTTGTCCATCTTCTCTCAATTTGCTAAGGTATCGTTTTACAAATTAAATTCATCAAAGTCAATGGTCCTCCCGATTGGCTGTCCGGCTGAGTTGGTTAAAAAATTGAAACGTTCCCTCCCATCTACCTAGGCCAAGAACTCTATCACCTACCTAGGAATACAACTAATCTCCCCTTCTTATAATTTAGTATCCAAAAATATCTCAGACTTACTGTAGTCTCTTAAACTGATAATAACTAGAATATGCATATTAGAAATCTGGATTGCTCGCATAGAAATGTGCAAGATGATCTTTTTGCCAAAAATCTTATATGTTCTCAGATGCATCCCACTACCCATACAAATTTTTTTTAGATGAGATTCAATCCTTGTTACTCTGCTTTATCTGGGCCAATAAAAAAAAGCCAGATTTCAAAGCTCTTTGATGTACTACAAGATGGGAGAAGGTGGTTTGGGACTACCGGATATTTCCCTTTATTATAGGTCATGCACGATTGACGCTCTCAAAGATTGGTGGGATCCCAAATCCAACCACTCTTGGGTTCATATGGAAAGATCAACCACCAAATTCCATTCCACAAGATCTGTGCTGGAGGTGGAGTTCCTACATTTGGGATCACAATTTTGCAAGCTCCCTGTGATGGAACAAGCTCTTAAAATGTGGAGAGAGGTGATCTCTAGAAAGTTGATCTACATCCCGCTAAAATATATTTCATTTTTTAGCATTGATCTGGTGATCTAATTCTACTGCTGGTATAATTCTAGTGTCTCTAACCTACAAGCAATAGTCTCAGGGGCTTCTCTCAAACCCTTCGAAGACTTGTCAAAATTATACCAACTCCCTAGTAACTTTTACTTTTCCTATGTACAACTGAAAAGTTTTCTATCCTCTCGACCTACAATTCTCTCCCAATTCCCCCCTTCCTCCATTCAACACTTTATATTGGGGAAAAAGGTTTTACGATGGGGATCTCGGTTCCCTATGATTACTTGAGTTCTCCCCAAGCTCTAAATAAATTTTCATTCATGATTAAATGGGAAAAAGATCTGGGCAAATCCTGTACCCAACAACAATGGCAATTAGCTACGTCCTGGCCTCTTAAATGCTCCTTGTGTATAAATCATTTAGATATTTTGAAAAAAAATGCTACTCTGCTGGTATCTACCCCCTAATCGCCCAGCCCATCTGTTCCAAGGTACCTCCCGTCTTTGTTGGAAAAATTGCGGTGACACGGCCACACTTTTACATTTGTGGTGGTCTTGTAGCGTAGTAAACCAATTCTGGGAAACAATATTTTGAATTTTGTCAGCCTGTGCTGGGAGTGAGGTTCCGCCAGACCCTGCACTAGCTTTATTAAATATAGGTATCACTGACCTCCCTTATGCTAATAGGTGGCTGTGTTCTTTCATTCTAATAGCTGTGAGACAAGCTCTCGCCTCTAAATGGAAATCACACACAGTCCCAACAATGGAAGACATTTGGCATAGAATGGACTCATTCTTCTCATGAACTGATTCTGGCATGGGACGCTACCAAAAAGGACATAATTCAACAGAGACTGAATGCGTGGCCAAAATTTCTATTCTGAGTACTTGTGACTAATGCATAAAGAACGCAATTGTAATTTTCGTCTTATTATTAAAGAATATTGTTATACATACCAAATGTCTTACTTTAGTCCACACAGCCAGTGGGACATCATCTTGAAGAGCTAAATTTAGAGAATATACCCTTAGATATCTCCCCCTGTTTATTATTCCCATACTCGACCCTGCCCAAATCGAGAGGATTGTTCAATCTCACCCCCAGCCTTCCTCTCTTTTTCATTTAAATGTTCTCACAAGAACCATAGTGAACCTGTTGATTCATATTTTTCATTTCTGTAATTGTTCAAAACTTTAATAAAAATTTAAAAATTGTAAAGGAGTCTGAATACTTTTCGTACCCACTGTAAATAGGTTTTGTCAGATAATTAAGGAAATTAGGACCAGTTACCACCAAACCACTTGCAGGTATCTGAAAGTGTTCTCTAATTTTGATCACTATTCTTTTTCATTTATCTCATTTACATTTTTATTCTGTGCTTTAAAATATATTCCATTTCTGAAATAAGCTTAAAATACTGCTAATTTACTCATGTAATAATATTTTGACATAGGACGACACAATGACCTTAACATTAAAGGGGTTGTCCAGGTTTTGTTTTATAATTTATATGTATATCTAGGCTGCAGAATGTTGACTTTTTGTCATTTACACACTGTCAGCATTTTGCATTGTTACCTAGAGATCAGCTCTCAGCATGTGGAGAAACAGCCTCTGCCCCCGAGCGGAGGTGTGTTTGTTTTGGAGCCTGGTTGTAAACATCACTACTTGTCAATTTCACTTAGTCTCCTACAAACCCTCCTTAGTCTCTTACAAACACACCTCCCCCCCCCCCCCCTTTCCCGCACCATCAGTCTCAGCATGCCCAGCCGCCCCAGACTCCAAAAAAGTCTCCCCTCCCTCAGTCTCCAATATGCTCACCCACCCCATTCACCTATGTGAACTCTGAACCGTATTGTACTGATTATATTGAAAAAGCAACACACTGCCTCATAAGTGACACATGACTTAGGCTCGCTCATCATACTGCCCTCATATTACATAGTAAAAACTTGTGTGCGACTAGAGATGAGCAAACAAATTAGTATAATTGCAATCTACTGGATTCTTACAAAAATCCACATTTGCTAAGATTCTGAACCACATTGGGCATCAAAAGTTGTTTTTTTTTAAAAAACAAATCCGGTCTTTCTACCTTTTGAAACTCCACCGCTCTCTATGGAATCTTCGGGCTTCTCGCATTGTGTCGGGTTTCCGGGTATCATGGCGCTCAGGGGGTTCTGTGCATTCTCGTAGGAGATCGTGCCGCACGTTTTGACATCATGACATCTCTGACCTCCTGTGTAACTTCCCTGGGCATCATGACATCTAGAAGTCTGGCACAGTACGAGAGGACCAAAGATTCCTACACGAGCGGTGGCGGATCAGGTTTGGTGAGGACTGGACTGGTGCCGATGAGTATCGGAGGGTCGGTGAGGTTGTAATAAGGATTTTTTTATTTAATTTTTTGCATATTCTATTTATTATATCCTGGGGTCTAGGGAGACCTTTAATAGAACTTTCTGGATAACTTTACAGAAGTATTTATTTGTTTTTCACTTTTCAGGTGAAGGACTTTGACTCAATATCTCGTTTGGATCAATGGCTGACAACCATGTTACTCCGCATCAAGAAATCAATCCAAGGAGATGGTGATGGAGACTTGAAATGAAGAAGGGAATTAGTGATTTAATGTCTGGTCCTTCTTTGCTTCGGTCTCTGCAATTTCAATTTACTTTCACATTTCAGTGCCAGTCTAGTCTGTAGTACAACACGATGTTAATGGCTGCATGTCATCGAGCACTGAAGGGATTTCATAGCAAATTAATTCTGTAAAAGGTTGGAGGGAATTCATGTAGAAAGCCAAAAACTGAATGAGTAAATGTAATTAGTATTCTTTTAGACGTTATCCCTTATCTGTGCACAGTGGAAGCGGCCGTTATGTGGACTGTCCTAATAGTTTCTATACCTAAAGATTATTGGCCAAGTAGAGGAAAGAAAGATTGTCACTCTTGACAGTCAGTCCTTGGGTGGTGGGATGGATGTCATTTGAGATAGTTGTCTAGCAAAATTTATTTTTAGAAAGATCTAATTAATAAAGTAAAAGGACCCAGAGAATTTCTTTGACCGTCAAGCCAATTACCCTCTAATGTCAGAAGAACCAGTCTACTTGTTTAGGTTTTCGATGCTTTGCTAGTTTAGGTCTGAGCCTAGAGTAGAGTTTTTTCCTGTACTACTATTTTTATAAGAAATAGATTGCTAAAAATGAAATACTTAGGCTAGGTTCAAACTGGAGGTAGGAGTTCCATAATAGGAACAGAAAAAAACAGCATTCCAGTAAGAAACGGGTCTGACTGCTGTTAGAAACAAACTGCATGATGGACCCCATTAACTACAACCCAGTCTGTTTGGCGTCTGCTTGGGCGTCAGTCACTTTTACCTGAAAAGAAAAAGCACAGCAAACCATTTGTGAGCCCAATGCAGTCTCCGACACAAGTGTGAACCTAGCCTTAGGAAGCCATGTAGCACTGTGGCGCCCCGCAACGAGTGCGTCACAAGGGAGTATTGCAGCCGCAATATTCTCTGACACAGCAGTGAAATAGTTAACTTTGAGATCCAACCCAACATGCAACACCTAGAACAGGGGACCAATCATAGGTCCTGGGGGGTGGAGTGTTAGGGAAGTGTAGTAGAACACACAATAATCTAGACAGAACGAAGAAGGATCTAGAACCTGACAAGAGCAGACTAGAACTTGGAGAGGAGCGGGGGCTCCGCACCCCGTGCGGGCCCCTGGGCCGTCACCGGTCGGGTGTCAGCACCTGAGGCCTTAACTACCGGGATTGGGCATTTCTACACGGGTTCCCCAAAAGACTCCCGTGCCCACAACTCACAGCCGGTTCACTGGTACCGAAGCTGGCAGCAGTTCACCTCTGCCACGTGAACCAGAAGAGTGGAGGAGCAGCTTCACAGGAGCACCCCACCACCAGCCAGTTTCCAGTCGTCTAACCAGCGGTGTACCCACTGAGGGATCCAAGGCTCCCCAACGCATCCAGAACGTACATCATGGATAGGGCATTGAAGCAGCCTCCCCGTACCCGACCTGGTATTCCTGGGCGACGCTGGCAAACAAGTTAGGTAGAATGGAGGAACACTTGCGGATCTCTGAGGAACACTATCACTGCTGAGTCCACCCGGTCTACTACTCAACCACTGTATACCATGTACTGCCTGCTGGTTACAGTAAAGACCCGTTATAGAGACTTTCCGTGTCTGTGCTTCCTTATGAACTGTCCGTCCGCACAACAAGGTAACCGCAGCTGCCGCACAACATCTTGAGCAGCTCCAGCCTCCGGGGACCACCGCTCAGCCTGTGGGGAGCGTAACATCTAGCTGCTGTCCATCGCCCCGGAGGTTCCGCAGCGTCGGTAGTCCTTACCGAATCTACTCATAGGTGGCGTCACGAATAAATTAAAACCCCTTTAATCTGTTCCACCAAGACGTCTTCACTTTTGATCTGCACTACACCGGGCCCCACTACCGGCAGGCGCGGTCCACCCGTGACAAGGAGGTAGGAAGCATCGCCTGTATAAACCGGAGTCAGCCGGCCATGGTGAGTCAGAAAATGGCGTCACGAACAGGATACGAGCAGGCCTGTTACCCAACAGGTAAAATGTGCTTAAAATGGACTTTATTGTCTACAATTTGGACTTTGTTCGTCCCTAAAAGAACTTTCCCGCCTTTTCATCATTGGGCCAAGATGGCGTTCCCGCCACAAGAAGCCGCCACGTGTAAGCCCAGGAGTGAGTCAACCCCCCCTCATCGTGGGAGGGCTAAAGACAAAAGGCGCCACACTCTTTGTCCGCCCTGATTGCTCGAATCAACCATGGGGCGGACCCCAAAGACTTTTCCCATGATTGGACTACAAAAGCCCAGAGGAAATGGGAGTGTGGGAGACAGACGTCTTCACCAGCTCTACCAAAACGTCTTACCGGTTGAACGGGTGTGGTTTCCCTCCAAAGAAGAGAATGGCCAGCATGAGACTCCAAGACCTAATGCAGGAGGTCGAGGCGGAGGCCAGAGCAGCCATAGGCCAACCGGGTCCGGATCCTGCCCTTACCATAGACGGCAGCCCCGACTTCTGGCTCGAGGCTCTACAAGACCTCCGGGTGCGGTTACTAGAGACTGTGGAATGGACGATTCGCAGCTGGAGCGCGACCCTAGGCAGACGACTACACCATGCGATGCAGCAGAGCCGACCGGGTACAGCTTCTCCAAGCCCAGACGACGTCACCAGCTTCTCCACTGCCTCACCGTCGCCTACCACCTGTCCTGCTCCATCACCAGAGCCAATAGACTGCGTCATTCCGGTGGAGGCCGCAACTCGACCCGTTCCAGCGACCAATATCGCAACCGACCCCGTTCTTGAGCCGGAGCTCATACTACGCTCCACAGAAGAACTTGATCTCTACCAGGTTCCCACTGAGTAACCCGCGACATGTTTCACCACTACAGAGACTGTCGCCTGTTTTATCCCCGTACCGGAGGCTTCCCTTGCCATTGCCGAGGCCTACCTGGTAACCGGGATTGAAACACCTCTACCTGCGGAAACAGATGAAGAGGTAGGCAGCCTGGAAGCCCTGCAGGACGTCCCTACGGAAGGATCCACAGCACCACCGCCCTGTTGTACAACGGAACTAGTTTCAATATCTCCAGCAAACGAGCAGCCTGATGTGGTCATCGAGGAAGAGGTCGGAGAGGATGACGACGAGACCCACAGCACCGCTGAGGATTTCGACACCGGGTTCGCTTGGGGAGACAACAAGGAACTTCCTACCGGGCATACAGCTCGGGTACACTGGTCGGGTGCAATGCCGACACCTTCCCCTGTACCGTTCCACCGGGTGCCGATACAGACAGCCCGCCAAGTTCAAGCTTCCCGCCAAACCACCAGCTCCGTTACTCATCTCTACACCCCGAGCCGTAACGACGGAGATGTACGCCAGAGACGACGAGAGGAGTGGCAAGCCCGAGAACGCGCCAATATGCAGGCCCGTGCCGAGGCTCGCCGCCAGCCGCCGCTGCCTGATGAACTCCGCCGTGAAGGTAGAATTTCCACCTTTAACTTAAATACCGGGTGGGGGTTCGCTTGGGAGGTGGGTTTGAATGAGGAGGTGTTTGTGGGGCGCCGGGACGTTGAGTCAAACTTGCCAAGAGGACATCCCGATCGCGACCTATACCGGGGCGATATTATCACCTACGAGCGCTACGCTTGTGCAGATGGGTGGTTCGCTATCCGAGTGCGCCATCGCCCTCAGTGCCAGTGACTTTAAAACTTGAACTTCCTCAATGACTCTGTTCCCGTTAATCACTGACTGTGTGATCTTGCGGCTACAGCCTGGACTCTAGTTAAAGGACAGCCGACCGCACGCCGGGTCCGCACAAAGTGATTACCTGTTTCTTTGCTTATGTCACCAAAGCATACCTTTACCTGTTTTTCATTTTAATAAAAGTGTGTCATATATGTATAAAAATACAAAAACCTCTGTAATGTGAGTAGTGTGACGCTTGGGGACAAGCTTATTCAACCAAGGGGGAGTGTGGCGCCCCGCAATGAGTGCGTCACAAGAAGGTATTGCAGCCGCAATATTCTCTGACACAGCAGTGAAATAGTTAACTTTGAGATCCAACCCAACATGCAACACCTAGAACAGGGGACCAATCATAGGTCCTGGGGGGTGGAGTGTTAGGGAAGTGTAGTAGAACACACAATAATCTAGACAGAACGAAGAAGGATCTAGAACCTGACAAGAGCAGACTAGAACTTGGAGAGGAGCGGGGGCTCCGCACCCCGTGCGGGCCCCTGGGCCGTCACCGGTCGGGTGTCAGCACCTGAGGCCTTAACTACCGGGATTGGGCATTTCTACACGGGTTCCCCAAAAGACTCCCGTGCCCACAACTCACAGCCGGTTCACTGGTACCGAAGCTGGCAGCAGTTCACCTCTGCCACGCGAACCAGAAGAGTGGAGGAGCAGCTTCACAGGAGCACCCCACCACCAGCCAGTTTCCAGTCGTCTAACCAGCGGTGTACCCACTGAGGGATCCAAGGCTCCCCAAAGCATCCAGAACGTACATCATGGATAGGGCATTGAAGCAGCCTCCCCGTACCCGACCTGGTATTCCTGGGCGACGCTGGCAAACAAGTTAGGTAGAATGGAGGAACACTTGCGGATCTCTGAGGAACACTATCACTGCTGAGTCCACCCGGTCTACTACTCAACCACTGTATACCATGTACTGCCTGCTGGTTACAGTAAAGACCCGTTATAGAGACTTTCCGTGTCTGTGCTTCCTTATGAACTGTCCGTCCGCACAACAAGGTAACCGCAGCTGCCGCACAACATCTTGAGCAGCTCCAGCCTCCGGGGACCACCGCTCAGCCTGTGGGGAGCGTAACATCTAGCTGCTGTCCATCGCCCCGGAGGTTCCGCAGCGTCGGTAGTCCTTACTGAATCTACTCATAGGTGGCGTCACGAATAAATTAAAACCCCTTTAATCTGTTCCACCAAGACGTCTTCACTTTTGATCTGCACTACACCGGGCCCCACTACCGGCAGGCGCGGTCCACCCGTGACAAGGAGGAAGGTCAGCCGGCCACGGTGAGTCAGCACCACAACATAGCTCATGGTTCAGCTACTAATTCTGGATTACATCACTTAGAAGACATGTTAATTGTCTTATCAGGCCTTAGTCATATTCAGTATAAGGGCTTATCTGTTAAGTATTCCAAATAAGTCTGTAAAATAAGATATGTGTAATGTAGGTATCTCAATATATTGTATTTGGTCATATAACTGATCGGGGGGTATGATTCTCTTATTGTGTGCCACCTTCAGAGTACTGTAACTCTTTCTCATTAATTATTTAGCATTTTTCATAAGTTATTTGGAAACGCTTCAGTAGATTGTCTTGGTTGGATTTAAATGGTGTAAAAATAAATGCTATATCAAATTATTGCGAAAACTAATTAGGGTATATAAATATATTAAAGACAGTGATGGTTCAGCTATAGAGTTAGGTAAAATAGTGTCTGATAAGATATATGAGCCAATCTTGCAATTTTTCTCAAACATTGCTGTGAAGCCCAAGTCCTAGCTTTCTTTCTTGTGTAAAAAGGTCCACACAGCATCATGGATTAAGTTGGTTTTAGAAATCCTAATCCTAATCAATCCAATATAAGAAGAAAGCTTGGGGGAGAGTTATAAGATGAATGCGCCATAATTGAGGCTCAATTTGTGCCAAAAACTGGCGGAGATGCCATGCAGCAGATTTATTGTGTTTTAGACATTGCTTACTTGATAGACTTGAGTAGTTTCTAGAAAATTGGACTGTGGTTTAGGAAAAGGTAAGGCTTCAATTCTGCAAATTACACCATTTGACAGAAAATATTAATGTTAACGAGAATACTAAACCAAAACTGGCCAGTGTTTGCTCCTACTTTATTCTCACTGGTCCGTAGAGTATCAAATATGTTTTTCAATCCACCTTACCATTTCTGAGGTATCACCTTTTTAGTTAGTTCTACTTTTTATTGTCTGCACAAGAGGGCATGGCTTACTCTGCTCTGGGGGGAGGATGAAGAGCAACTTCACAACCCAGATAATCCTGTGAGCCACGCCCTATTGGTACTGACCATATAAATATGACTAAAAAAGGCCAATATCTTTGGAACTGTGGTGGATTTAAAAAAATAAAAAGCTGAACACTCACATGAACAACCAGAATAGAATAAGAGTAAAAACTGGCATCTTTTGACCTGGTGTCAGGGCCTCTTTAATTGGAATCTGTCAGCAGGTTTTTAAGAGCAGGCGAATGTAGGAGAAGAGACCCTGAATCCACTTAGTTTACTGGGTCCAGCAGTTGTGACACCATTAGAGTTCTTGGCTATAGGATGAAGTAGAGTTGGTGAAGCTGCCCCATCCACACCACAGATCTCTGTACATTGTATATTGTTTCTCATATCAGGGGGTGAACAGACTGATAGTCACGTGAGCAGTAGTCTGGGCAGTGATAATCAACTAGTAATAAAACCTTCATTACAAGTAAACAGCACACTGTGATAAACGACATACTGCTGAATTCTGTATTTCAACTCCTACCTCATACAGTCCTCAGAGCAGAAACCTGCTGACAGATTCCTTTTAAGTAAGGCAATCAAGAGGTGGCTTGAAGTCAACCTGTCACTATGGCCCCTAACCTATCACTATTTTCCCATGCAGCTTCCTAGTACATCCCTAACTATTCCTGTTTGACCTAAATGTGTACTCTAATTGCTGTGAAAAGTGCTTTGATCACTTACATTCTTCTATTGTAATTATCATGGTGTCATTCATACTGTAGATGCTGAGGGCATTCTCTCATCCTCCATTTCCCCCCCCTTCGCTCTGTGTATCACACCACGTTGGCCGTGATATCCTTCATTCTTTGCGCACACCCCGCGTTCGTAATCTGTGCACTTCTTCCAGGTATAATGCGATGGCCTCGTCATTTCCTGTCATGTACATTCTTGTTATCTATGTGGCATACTGAGCGGCTTCAAAGTGCACACTGCGCATGCTCTCAAGCCCTAAACCTGGTAGCATGCTGATTGAGGGCTTCAGAGCATGCACAGTGCACCCTTGGAAGCCGCTCAGTATGCCACATAGATAACAAAAATGTGCATGACTGGAAATGACGAGACCATCGCATCATACCCGGAAGAAGCACACAGATTAAGAATACAGGGTGTACACATGGAAAGAAGGATATCATGGCTACCGGGATGTGATACATGGAGCAAGGGGGAAAATGGAGGATGAGAGAATACCCCCAGTGTCTACAGTATGGTTAACACCATGATAATTACCATAGAAGAATGGAAGTAATCAAAGCATTTTTCACAGCAATTAGAGTACACAGTCAGGTCAGACAAGGATGGTTAGGGATGTACTAGGAGGCTGCACGGACAGGTAATGATAGGTTTGGGGCAGTAAACTAGGTGACAGGTTTCTTTTCATAAAGGAACAACAAGATTTGTAACATATCTATCATATCTTGGCACATCTTCTATATTGCTGTTTTCATTTAAGGTGGTAATGTCTCCTATTGCATAGGGGGGCCAACAGTATATTACACAGGTTGTCTTGTTTAGGAGTTACCTCTCCTCTGCCTCCCGGCTCTCTGCTTACGGGAAGGTGGCGCACTCTTGTTTGCCAACCCTGAAAGCAGTATTGTTATGTCCATGGCCCAAACTGTGCAGAGGCAGCTTTGCCTCAGAAGCATCAGAGGAGTGCAGTTTCACTTAAGATCCAGCAATTCATTCACCTTTCTAGAAGAGCTTACAAGCTCAAACAGAAAAACCTTTAAAGAGCTGCATTCCTTGCTTAGAATACCAGGAACCACAGATAGACTGAAGAGGTGGCTGGTAACCTAAACAACAAGCAGTACACAAAACTAAAAACCTGCATATTCTTAAGAACAGAGTGAATTTTTTAAGGGAACTTGTCACCAGGTTTTTCCCATATAAAGTGCGGCCACCACTAGTAAGCCCCTCTCTACTGCTTTCCAGAATTCTGTACATGTCCCCAATCTGCTCTGCATAACTTAAAATATAGCTTTTATTATACTCCTCACTGAAGTGGGTCCGTTCCGATAGGTGTTGCTGATCTTGATCTGGCACTTCCTCTCTTCTAGCTTTGTGTGGATGATGCATCCTGTCATCTACACGGTGTCCTCCATTGCAATCCTGCACAGGCACACTTCTCTCTGCCTTACTGGGGGCAGAGCAAACTACTGTAGTGCGCAGGAACAGGAAAAGGCCAAAGAACGCTCGTACATATGCAATACAATACTATGCTCTGCCCTTGGCAGGGCAGGGAGAAGAGCATGTATACAGGAGCACAATGGAGAACACTGTGTGGACGACGTAAGATGCATCATCCACATGAAACAGAGGAGGAGGACACTGATCACAAGTAGAAAGGAGGTGACCAAGACCAGCAACACCCATCAGACTAGACCGACCAGTAGGTGAGCATAAGAAAAGGTCTTTCTTATGTTGGAGATGTACAGTATTTTAGAATACTGAATATAAGGGCTTACTGGTGGTGGCTGTACTTTATATGGGAAACAAATAATAAGTAAAATTGCGAAATTACTTATTTTTCCAAGGAGTTTGGAACTTTCCTAATTTAAGATGATGAGACAACCTCTTTAATAACTGGGAATGCAGGGTATAAGGAAAAGTATTTTGACTTCTTGATATATGTCCTTATAAGTTTTGGAGGTGGAGCTTTGATTTTGCCTGAATTGTGCAAATCTAGCCAATTGGATCACCGGATTTTTATTTATTTATTTTTTTGTATGATAAAAATTGTCTGCTTTCACTGTGCATAGGCAGCAGGCAAATGTGACCATGCTCATATGAAATTCTTTCAGGATACAGTCATTGCTCTATTATTTTATATGACCTGATTTACAATACAGCAGAGTATTTAATAAGATTTTATTTTTATCTTCAAGCATTTGTATGTGCGTTTTTACTTTGTTTTTGTGACTCACGTAGCACAGCCCATTTTATACTTGGGACGTCACTTCTGAAGCCTCTTGACTGTTTCGTACTTTATTGACTTTTGTGATATTATTTTCTTTTATGTGGTATTTTTCCTTTCTGATGAACAGAAAACAGTATTTTTGCACAGTTGTGAGAATATGCATACTACTCTGTGTCACAGTAATATGATGCAATTGTTTTTTGTAGTCTTGTGTCTCGTCCTATGTGTCTTAGTAAACTATTAGATTTTATTGGTATCTTATTAAATAGTGGACTGCATGTGTCGGCTGTTGTGCAAAATGTCATGCTGCAGTTTCCAACCTATATAAAGGACAATCTGTCTTCCTTCTTGGTGTATAATTCTGTAACCAATATCTAATAATTCTAAGCAGGAAATACTGTGTCTTTTTGTGTGCACATTGTACAGTTAATAAAGTGACAGTATGCAACAGCAACAAATTGTGTTTGTTATTGTGTTGTACTTTTTCTGATTACCGGACACACATCAAGCATAGAATATAGAATAATATTATATCCAGAAATTGCAAGTTAAAGCAAACCAGTCACGTCCAAAACCGCTATTCACTTAAAGGGATCCTGTCACCTCCAAAACGCCTCATAAGCTAGCAAAACATGTCCCTGCAGCATCCCATCACTAATCTCACACTCCTTTTGTCTCAGAAAAGGATCCTGTTAAAGTGGATAAAGACGTTTTATCACTTACTCATTAGTGATTATAATTAGCAGGGGCTATATTCTTTAGTCACCAGGGCATGTTGTTTTGCAGCTCCAGGATCCACCCTCTCTCTGTGCTGCTGTGATGTGCAGCTGAAGGTAGGACTAATGATTTGCATTCTGTGAGTGATAGAGAGGGGGGAGAATAAAGCCTGCACAAGCAGAGCACACAGACAGAGAGAGGGTGGATCCTGGAGCCTGCAAAACAGCCTGCCCTGGTGACTAAAGAATATAGCCCCTGCTAATTATAATCCCTAATGAGTAAGTATTAAAACGTTTTTATGCACTTTCACAGGATGCTTTTAGGAGACAAAAAGGAGATTTTTGTGTACTCACCGTAAAATCCTTTTCCTCTAATTGGGGGACACAGACCGTGGGTGTTATGCTGCTGTCCACTAGGAGGCGACACTAGGCAGAATCTGAAAAAGAGTTAAGTGACTCCTCCTCTGCAGTATTACACCCCTGGAGCAGGCATTGCCTCTTCAGTTTTGTGCTAAAGCAGTAGGAGAGTTCACCGAGTAATAATAGTAATAACAGTACAAGGCATGTAACCAAACAGGCAAACCTGTGTAAACATGTAATACTTAACATGGTAATAACAGTGTAACAAGGCCTGTAACCAAACTGGTACATGGCAAACAGTTAAGAGTTAACAGTAATAATAGTATAACACAGCCTGTAGCCAAACGGGCAAACATGCGTAAACAGTTACCCTTGTAACAGTTGAGAAGCAACATGAGAACTGTAGTAAAGGCCCCAAAGGGGCAAAAGGGTGGGAGCTGTGTCCCCCAATTAGAGGCTAAGAGAAAAGGATTTTACGGTGAGTACACAAAAATCTCCTTTTCTCCTTCGCCTCATTGGGGGACACAGACCGTGGGACGTCCCAAAGCAGTCCCTGGGTGGGAAAAGCGATGGAACTAGTAACGCTGAACATGGTCAGCGAAAAACTATGTACCTACAGGAGGGCTGCTGCCTCCTGGAGGACACATCTACCCAGACCTGCGTCTGCCAAGGCCTGAGTGTGAGCACTGCAGTGACATGTAGATGTGTGTAGGCTGAGCCATCTGGTTGCCTATGACACTAATTGTGCTGACACCTGGGGCCGGACGGCCTAGGAGGCCCCCACGGCCGTAGTAGAATGTGCCCCAACACCTGCAGGAAAGGGCGGGTTTTTGAAGGTATAAGCGTCTTGGATGGTTGGTGGAATCCATCTAGCTATAGTAGCCTTAGAGGCTGACATGTCTTTATATCGGACCTCTTGAAGAAGGAAGAGAGAATCCAAAAAAGGTGCTGTCCTGGATACATAGATGCGTAGGGCCCTGACGAGGTCCTACATATGTAAAGCCTTCACGACCCAATGGACTGGAACCAGGCGCAGAGATGGCAGAGAGAGGTCTTCATTTAGGCGAAAGAAGTACCTCGCCGGTGGAAGAAAAGGAGGGACCGGCCGAAGGGCAACATTGTCTTGGTGGAAGACCACACAAGGAGATTTACCTGAGAGTGCTGAAGTTCGGATACTCTGCAGGAAAAAGTAATTGCCACCAAAAAACCACCACTGTTAGTATGAGAATGCTAAGGGGAGTGACCGTAGAGGCTTAAAGGATGGTTCTTGTAGAGCCGTGAGGACAAGGTTTAGGTCCCACGGGTGTAGCGGCCTGTTGAATGGGGAAATGAAATGGCAGACCCCTCGAAGGAAGGATTTCCTTGAAGTCTGGGAGCAAAACGTTTGTGGAAGAAGGTGGAAGTGGCTGAAAACTGCCCCTTGAGAGAACCCAAGGACAGGCCTGAGTCTAGGCCTGAATTGAGGAAACTGAGAATTCTTGGTAGGGATAGGGCCAAAGTGAATGGCCTCTAGAGATGCACCAAGCAAACAAAAACAAATATTCATGTGCGATGGTAAATGTTTGAGGAGGCTGGTTTCCTCGCAGTGATGATGTTCGCCACAATACCCTAAGAAAACCCAACCTGGGTTAAGACCCAGGTCTCAAGAGACATTCCGTCAATACAGAGTTGAGGAATTCTGACGGTATAACCTGTCTTGAGAGAGTGAGTCTGGACTGTCTGGATGAACAGTCTGGCAAGCGCCATGGTACGGCTGCTATGAGCGAGAGACGGAAACGGATCCATCCCTGGACTGGTGTGTGTGGTCCCAATGACTGTGGGTCATAAGACCTGGTCATGAAGGCTGGAGTCATGAGTTTCTCATCCGGGGTTCCCTAGCACCGGTAGATTCATGGGACAACGTGAGGGTGTGGGAAACACTCCCTTGAGGTAATCCCCTTGCGGGTGAAGAAAACCACTTCCCGGTCATCTCAGCCAGTATGTGACCGGCTTATAGTACTGAGTTCGTGGATTCCGCCCAGTGAAGTACGAGATGAACTTCATCCATTGCCTGGAGACTTCGGGTTCCGCCCTAGTGACTGACCTATGTCACAGCCGTGGCATTGGCTAAAGGACTTCAGTGCTAGGACTATTTCCAGAATCTTCTGTATATTCATGGGCATTTTTGACTCCGGACGGGATCATTTGCCTTGTGTTCTGTGATGGGGGACACTGCACCCCATCGCGTCAGGCTCGTGATAGTGGTTAAACTGTTCAGCATGGTGGAACGAAAAGCCTTCCCTGCGTGATAGAAAGAGTGGCCAGAGCCACCGGGGGAGACCGCCTACTTTCAGAGGACAGGTGAAAAATCTCCTGTCGAGTGATTGAGGTTCTTATTCCTTGAATTGAGAATGGAGAGTTTGAAGGCGGTCTGAGATGCAGCTGTGAAATATTAAACTGTTGGAACCGGAGTATAATTGTGGAGGTTGTTATAGTGTCTACAGCACTGAGACACTATGTTCGCAGTCCGCGAGGATCAGAGTTTTGGATAGGCAGAACGTCCAAGGACGGAAGGATGATGACACCCCTGGAGTGAGGGGTAGTCATGACGTCTGCCCTGACCTTTGTGAGCACTGAAGGAGCTGTAGTTAAGTCGAAACGGGAGTGCCACTAATTAATAGCATTCCTGTTTGAATACAAATCTGATGGAACTTTCTGTCAGTAGCTGCATAAGAATATACGGGTAGGTGTCCTGTATATGTATGGGCGCAAGGAATATTTATTGTTCTTTGGAAGCAACTTGGAGTGGAGATACCATGTGGGATAAGTTATCCGGACATGTTAGTTTAGTTGTTTTAGGTCCAGTACGGATCGTACTGTACCTTCCTGATTGGACCACAGATAGGTTGGAAAACGCTCTTTGCGTGATACGGTTACAGCGACTCCTGAAATGAGGAGAGGCTTTACAGCGTGGAAAAGTACTTGAGCCTTTAGGCAGTGGAGACGATTTGGTCTCGGATTGGTGAGACTGACTCTGTCAGGATGAGCTACCCTTCTGGGTATCCTGGGACAGGTACCTGCGTGGCAACCGAGTACTCGTCAGTGTCGGTCTAAGGGTATGTGCATATCTGAGTTTCTGCATCTTTGCAGACCGTCCGGAAACCGGTGGAGAATGGCAGAAACTGAGTTTTCTGAGCTCAGCAGTGTCCCTCGTTTTGCTAACGTTTTGCGATCGTTTTTTTAGCGTTTATACAGCATTTTCTCGGCGGTTTTCTGGCGGTTTTTCTTAGCGTTTTCCAGACTGGTTTTTGGTGCACTTGTAAGCTAGATCCGCTGGAAAAACGCTCAAAAGAAGTCACTTGCTCTATTTTTGAAAACCGGTGGAAAACCGGTGAAGAAACTGGAAAGGAGACAAAAAAAAACGTTCTAATGTACACAGCGTTTTCTAAACTCCATTGACTAGCATGTTAATCCAACCGGTGGCTAGGATTAACATAAATTAACATAAAACTCAGCGGAAACCGCCAACGGAAAACGATCAAAAACAGCCCACAAAACGACTGATGTGCACATACCCTAAGTCTTGACCGACCTTAATAAATTCTGAAAGGAACGGTCGTCCTGGTTTGCACTGAGGGAGGGAAGTGCCCTTGCGTCTCTTAGCATCTGAAGTTAACTTGTCCAGCTGTTCTTCGAACAGGTGTCCTCTGAGGAATGGAAAACACTGTGAGGGGCTTCTTGGAGACCACGTCCATTCTTCCCTTCCCGTACCCAGAGGGCACGTCTAAGGGAATGGCATTGTGAGCTGCTATTGCTGAGCAACTGGCAGCATGCAGGGCTGCGCACATTAGGTAGTCAGCTGAGGTGGCGACTCGAGTTGCTTGGGTCGTCAGAGTAGGGCGGCGGACGAGGCATTCAATATTGGTTGACCTGCTAATGCTGTGATGGCTGTCGCTGCCCTGACTGAAGCGGATCTTGTCCGTGTCAGTCTAGATGTGAACTGGCCGAATGAATTCCGGTTGGAATGCAGTTTGCTGACGGCGCTTGAAGGACCGCCTGGCTGTGCACTGAGGGAGGGAAATGCTTTTGTCTCCCATGGCATCTGAAAACAATGTGACCAGTTGTCTTCTGGACAGACGTCCCTGGGATATGGGAGGCCTGTGAGAGACTGAGGCTACAGAATATCTTAGAACTTCCAATAGAGCGTCAGCCTGGCGGCTCTAGGACTAAGGACGTATTGAGATCTGAGTCGTGGTTAAATTGGCCTTCTGAGGGCAGGACTGGGCTGCTGCCTGTAGCACCTTTACTGTGGTATTATTGCCCACGTCACGTCCTATGTCCTGTGTGGAGCCACAGTCGGGAGGAAGTATGCTGAGCCTCTGATAATACTTATAATAATATTTATCCATTTATATAGCGCTATTAATTCCATAGCACTTTACATACATCCAGAAATACATATATATGTATCTATATATATAATATATACACACACAGGTGTAGGGGATTTGAACTTGGCAACCCGCAGGTGCAAGGTCCGGATCACTATCCTCCAGGCTACAATGCTTTGTGCTGCAGGGGAAAAAGCATGCAGAGCCGCAGCAGGGAGGGAGCCCTGCTTGGCTTCATTGCAGAGAGTGTGCAGTGTGAGATCCTGCGCCGCCAGTACTGCTGGACAACATGGCTGGAGGATTCGGGGATGACTCCTCAACCTAGTATTCCCAGGGAATTCTGGTGAAGGGGGGCGGCATATGACAGAGTCTCGACCTCAACCGTGCCACCCTACAGTGGGTGTCGGGGATGAAGCATGGTGGTTCCCATGACATCGATGAGGGCATTGCGGCCACCGCAGACCGGTACCCCCCGGGCAGGCTACTGTGCAGCCCCTTTCCCCTGTGTGCCTGCATGTTGCGGCAGGGAAGAGGTCCTGTGGGGCTCCCAGTGCATACGGGCCACAAGAATAGTGGGGCTCTGAGCATTGTGAGGAGCTGTACAGAGTACCCTGCACCTGTATCTGAAGTGCAGGGATCTGTGCATTCATTACTAGATGCGGGGAAGATGCCCTAATATTGCTTTATTATATGGCTAATTGCCATGATACTATCAGATTGCCCCCATCATGGCCGCAGGAGAGGGCTGTAGAAGAAACCAGGAGGGGGGCGGAGCGTGCAGGGAAATGAAACTTTGCTCCACAGTGGCCTGCACGCTCCGTTCCGCCCCCTCCATGATGCTGATCGTGTCATCCGGGGGCGGGCTGGGGGCAGGGAAAGAGGCGGCGGCCTCGTTCTCTAGGCCGGAGCCGGGGCCTCAAGTAAATGGCGGCCCCGGGAGAGTGAGGGGGCCGGCGCGGAAGTCCACAAGCCCCGCCGGTTCCGCAGTGTGGGACCGCCGCCGCCAGACTGCCCAGTGAGTCTCGCCGCCCCAGAAGCCTCACCGCTGCCACAGCAAGGGGGCACAGCCAGGAGGTACTGGGGAGCTAATTTTCAACCCTTGTCCTGGTCACAGTATTGCTGGGGATCGCTGCGTAGTGGGGAGGAATGAAATGGCAGAGGTCCTACAAAAGGACAGAAGCAGCGTGTCTTCAACCCAAGGCCCCTGTATGACAGGAGAGATGGGGAGGGTGGCGATACTGATACCACTAGAGGACTAGCAGTCTTCTGTAAGCTCTGGCTCTTTGCAGCAGAGGCTGTGAGCAGCCTTGGGGGGGCCCTGCAGCTGAGGAAATAGCTATGGAGCAGACAATGCTATGGAGGGGAGGTGGTATCTCAACCCAAGTTCCCAGTCAGGGGGAATGGGGAGGGCGTCCGTTCATCCCATACTTTCTGGATGTTACCTGGTGCCGATAGGGAGATGTCTCCATTCCTCCATGGGAGCCGAGGGCCCCCTTTTTGCCGGTTTTCTTCCCCTCTGTCTTGCTGCTTGCGATGGGGACATGGAGCATTGCTGCGACCCAGAGCCCCATCTGTGGGGACTAGGGAGGAATGCGGCAGGTCTGGAAATCGCTTTAACCCTGCACCTCCAACAGTGGAGGGCCGAGAAAGGAATAGCCCTTATCTGACAAAATAGCTCAACCCAGAAGCTCAACTATGGAGTCTGGGGAGGTATCTGTGGTCGACATGTCCCTTCAAAAAATAAAGATGCAGCTTCAAAAGGTAAAAATAATGAAGAGATAGTAAGAACGTGTGCCTCCTACAAGACACTAAGCAAAAACTGAAGAGGCAATGCCTGCTCCAGGGGTGTAATACTGCAGAGGAGGAGCCACTTAACTCTTTTTCAGATTCTGCCTAGTGTCGCCTCCTAGTGGACAGCAGCATAACACCCACGGTCTGTGTCCCCCAATGAGGCGAAGGAGAAAGGAGTGTGAGATTAGTGATGGGATGCTGCAGGGAAATGTTTTGCTAGCTTAGGAGGAGTTCTGGAGGTGACAGGATCCCTTTAAAAAAAATAATAAATAAGGAGATCTTTGGGTAAATACAGGGGTCATCCGGCCTTGGGGTACAAGTCTGCAGTTGTTAATGATAAGATTATTAAATCTGCTGAAAAACATATTATGAAACCTTGATATATATTGTATCAGTTATCTATACCTATATTCTGCTTCATGTCCTGCATAAACCAGTTATAACCAGCTAGGTAGTGAACAATGCTGTAGTGTAGCAAGGAGGTGCCTGCATCTGGAACAACACCTTGGTACGCAAGAATAATGTCTGAGAAGGAAGTCGGAACTATATAAAGAGATAACTAATCAAGACCTTATCTATGCGAGGGTTTGGACGCTATTATGATTGATTGATTGCTATAGAGCTACGCCTTGTCGCCACCTTGCTTTGTGCTGTAAAACGGAGCTTGCTTTTGTTGAAATAAAGCACTTGTATGCGCCTTCTCATTAAAAGACGTTTTGTATCTGACTCTGATATCATTACTTCGTGCATGCACTTGATTTAAGTTAATTTGACATGGGGTAAGCAAATAGTTGAGGTCCCTGGTATCTCGCTCTGACTCTATGACTCGCTCAGTACAAATGAATTGAGCAAGGTGTAACAGTTCACTCAATAAATAATAGGGGTTATTCACTTGCTTGCTGGTCTTCAGGCGAAAATGGGGAAACTTCCCATCTAACAGTTCATATGGTATATTCATGGCTTCATAAACATAACATGAACCTTCCTTCTGCTTTACAGGCACATAATTACACATACACAGTATACAGTCCATTTAACTCATGGGTACGTCCGCATATGATCGGATGCAACCCTGCTCCAGAAGTGTTGCAGTGGAGCAATCTCAGACTCCACTCATTGACCTCAGTTAGTAGACGTACAGTTTCTGAGTCAGTTTCCCATTTCAAGAGGCATGGCAGCATCCATACACACTGACTCCTGTCAATCACTGACCCTGGTCCAGTATACACGATTTACCGAATGTCTTGTTCGTGACTGCATGATACACATGGATACACCAAATGTGTGGCTGCCTCCACACTAGAGATGAGAGAACCTTTTCAGGTTCGAATCAGTTCACCGAACCTTCTGAACCTTATTGAATTCAAAGGGAGATAAAATCAAAGGCTTAGAAACAACCTTCAAAGGGCCCCAAAAGCAGCCAAACACAGCTCACACCATTTTATAGTGTAACACCGCTGTTTTGGCACAACCTTAGCTTCCTAGACTATTGTACTTGTCAAGCTTCAGCGCTGTTGTCAACCTGCTTCCAGGCCCGCTCATTAACCTCATACATATTTAAAATAAGACTTTGCTCACCCACACTGAGGGCACATGAAAGATGGCCCTTTCCATTCTGAGAATAATAGACTTCAGCTGTCTGCTGTACCCTAGCTGGCGATCAATAATAGAAGGGACGCCATGTTGTTGTTGTTTTTTTTTTATTAATTTATTTTTAGCTCAATACAAGGCTAAAACACCCTTTAGTGCAACATGAAAGGCACTAACGGGTGCAAGCTTATAGTACATAGGGGTGGGACATTATGTAACTGATTAACAAAGATCTATTCTTCTATCTATAAATCTATACTTTCCATCCATATATACTATTATTTCTATCATTCTTTCTATGTGTCCATCCATCAGTTTGAACAGCTGAAAACTTGAAGAATCTTTAAGATCCTAAAGATTTTTAAAATCTTTAAAAAAAAAAAATAGCAGGCCACAGACATCCCAGGAGTGGCAAATCAAATGAAGGTGCCACTCCCGGGGAGGCTTTGGCCTGCTATTTTTTTTTTTAATGAAGACTTTAAAGGGGTCCTGTCACCTCCAAAATGCCACCTAAGCTAGTAAAACATGTCCCTGCAGCATCCTATCACTAATCTCACACTTCTTTTGTCTCCTAAAAGCATCCTGTGAAAGTGCATAAAAACGTTTTAATACTTACTCATTAGTGATTATAATTAGCAGGGGCTATATTCTTTAGTCACCAGGGTGGGTTGTTTTGCAGCCTGAATGATCCTGCCTCTCTCTGTCTGTGCTGCTGTAATGTGCAGCTGAAGGCAGGACTAATGATTTGCATTGTGTGAGTGATAGAGAGGGGGGAGGGTAATGCTTGCACAAGCAGAGCACACAAACAGAGAGAGGGTGGATCCTCGAGGCTGCAAAACAGCCCACCTGGGTGACTAAAGAATATAGCCCCTGCTAATTATAATCACTAATGAGTGAGTATTAAAACGTTTTTATGCACTTTCTCAGAATGCTTTTAGGAGACAAAAGGAGTGTGATATTAGTGATAGGATGCTGCAGGGACATGTTTTGCTAGCTTAGGAGGCATTCTGGAGGTGACAGGATCCCTTTAAAGTCTTTTAAAATTTTGATGATTCCTCGGGTTTTCAGCTGTTCAAGCAGATGGATGGATGCCTCCGTTAGATACGCCACTCCTAGTGCTTCGCCCCACCTCACTGCCAATGTGCCGCTGCCCTGGTGCAGTGGCAAATGGAGTAACGGTATTCGGAGTTGATGCCAACTGGGTAATGTCAGCTGACATCAAGCCCAGAGATTATTAATATTGAGGCGTCAATCAGATACATGAGGTTACTAACGAAGTCAGTAAAGACACAAATAACCTCACCAACCTCACTAATATAGTGTTGGCCAAAAGTATTGACACCCCTGCAATTCTGTCAGATAATACTCAGTTTCTTCCTGAAAATGATTGCAATCACACATTCTTTGGTATTATTATCTTCATTTAATTTGTCTTCAATGAAAAAACACAAAAGAGAATGAAGCAAAAAGCCCATTTTTAGAGTTTTGTGTGAAATGATCAATGTTTTGCTTTTTGCTTCATTCTCTTATGTGTTTTTTCATTGAAGACAAATTAAATGAAGATAATAATACCAAAGAATTTGTGATTGCAATCATTTTCAGGAAGAAACGGAGTATTATCTGACAGAATTGCAGGGGCGTCAATACTTTTGGCCAACACTGTAAATATTTAAAAAAGCCACCATTCCGAGGGCCTCCAATCACAAATAGTAGGTAGGCTGAAGTTGGAATAATGTCCTAGTGTGTCCACTGCACAATGTGCAGAGGGTTTGTAAAAATTAGCCCTATGGGCTTAGTCATGGTTGATGAAGGAAGGAAACGGGTTTTTATGGGAAGGGGTTGACGTTAACGACATCATGAATCAGCATTTATGTTTAATTTAGGCTGTCTTGCTGTCATCTGGAGGGATTTCAAACTGTGGAGGTATCCAGTCCTTGTTGAATTTAATCAAAGTCTGTATGCATTTTCCACAGAGAGGCGTGTGCGCCTATCAGTGATGATTGACCCAGCGGAACTGAAAACATGCTCTGACATCACACAACAAACCGGTCAGGCCAGCACCTGTAAAGCGTATAAGGAGAGGTCGGGCCAAGTGTTCAGCTTGGACACCCAATAAATTATGGGAACTGAAGCATCAGAAAGGACGCACGTATGGTCTCTTAAGTACCCCTCTACCATGTTCTGAAACTTCTCCATCCTTGGCATTGTTACAAGCAAAGACAGCCCTTGCTGTTGTGCTGGTTTATTGAAAATTGCCCAATTTGTGCACATTTTCCCCCCACCTCTGTTGGACCTGGTGTTCATCTCTCTCCCCATCATCCATTGGTGTTGAAAAGAACCAGTACGTCTGCCACGAGCATTGTCTGAGGGTGATGTTTTCAGCAACTGATCTACAATGACCCTAATGAAGGATTCCATTGTGAAACTCTTTGGTGACTCCAAAAGGAGAGCAGGAAATATCTCTTTGTACCGTGGATCGAGAAAGGTGGCCATCCAGTAAACATTGTTGGATAAAATTACACGAGGGTCTTGCCACGGACAGTTACACATGAACTTTGCCATGTGGGCCAAGCTGGCAAAAGGCAAATCGTCTGTGTCCCTAAGAGTAGGACCAGTACCCATCCTCTCCTCCTTCTCCTCCTCCTTCTCCTCCTCTCCAGCCCATCCAGGCTGGACAGACATGAAGCTTGGGTTGGGTGTCCCCTCTGTAACAGGAGTCCACTCGGTAGCACAGAAAAGCAAGTCCTCTCCCTCCTCATCCACCTAATCTTCCTCCTCATCACCCAATGTTGCCTCAGAATATTGGCTGAGCTGGGTAGTATCACCCATTGGGAAATCTGGCTCCATACTAACATGCTGGCCACTTAAAGCTTCCGCTTTGAGAATATGCAGTGATTGTTTCAAGAGACAGCAGCAGGATGGTAACGCTGATAATAGCCTGATCACCGCTCACAAGGTTGGTGCAGTAGTCAAGGTTCTCAAGAACCTCACAAATGTCAGAGATCCATACCCACATGACAGTTGTTTTGTGTGGTGGCTGACTCTCTATCTGACGGGCATGTTGAAACTGATATTCAGCTACTGCCCTCTGCTGTTTACTAATCCTCACCAACATATGATAGGTAGAGTTCCACCGCGTGGGCATGTGGCGCCCCACTGGTCAGTCTGCCACAGTAGGGGTACTGCACTGATAGATTCCAGTTTCATATGCAAAGGCGTATGAAACACGCGGAATCTATTGGCCATGATCCCGAACGCATTTTCAACCACTAAGCAGCCCGGGATAGCCGGTAATTGAAAATGTGCTGCTCAGAAGTAACCGTCCTCTGGGGATATGCCCGTAGTAGGTGAGCCTGAAGTGGGAAGGCTTCATCCCCCACAAATGCAAAGTTGAGATGACCGGTCGTGACATCATTTGAGGGCAAGTTCAGAGCACCTCTCCTTAGGTCTTTCGCCAAGGAGCTGTGTGCAAGCACACCCCCATCTGAGACACGGCCGTTCATGCCAACGTCCACGTAGAGGAACTCATAGTGAGCATCCACCAGGGCCATGAGGACCACGCTAATATATCCCTTATAATTAAAATACAAGGACCCCGTGTTGGGGGGTTGCATGATCCTCACGTGCTTACCATCCAATGCACCTCCATAGTTTGGAAATTGCCATCGATCGACAAAACCTCTGGCAACATCCATCCAGTGGGGGTTGTTGGTAACTGCATGTAGGATGGCAGCAGACAACCCACGATGGCCTCACACGTCGCGGGTATCAGGCGACTCAGCAGTGGCCGTGAGACTGCTGCAGAGTATTGCAGGTCTGTCCTCGAATGACCTGTTGCCAGGAACCTCAAAGTTAAAGCCAAACGATCCTCAGGTGGCACTGCTCGACGCATCAAAGTGTCCTGTCGGGCTATCAATGGCTTTATACGTTCCAAGAGGAATGTGAAAGAGTCCTTAGACATACGGAGATAGTCTGCATGATTTCAGGAACTACTATCCTCCAGCTGATGCAGCAGGCGCATGTGACTCAGGTTGTCCCGTTGCCGAAGCCAATCCCTAAGCCACACACGCCGTGGTCTGCGAGCCCGCAACCTCTCAGCTCTCTCCTCCAGCCACAAGTCCTCTTCCACCAAGGCAAGAGCCACGATAACATCTCCATCAGGGTCCATGATGATCTCACGTACCAACCCCTGCAAAAGGAAAAAACAAAGCCTAGCATCAAAAGAACACGTTATCAGGCATAAAAAAAAACACTACCTACTTCCCTACACATCCCCTGGCCAGTTATCCACATCCTAGCAGACTCTGCTCATATGGCCACCCACATAGATATTTTGCACCATTGAACGGTCACAAACAACATTACACTGCCTCACAACAACAACTGTTATTACTACACCCATGGGCTTCCTCCACAACCATATCTCCATCGTCCAAATTGTGACATCATTACCATACCCCCATATAGCTGCCCATAATGTATATGTACTACCACAAGGCCTTGGAAAATACAAAGCTCAACCACACAACCAATTAAATACATCAACATGCTAAACGTACCAGAGCCATGTGCTACTGACAATTCATCATCCCACGCAGCTGTGAGTCGCATATTCATCATGTCCAACAGACATATCCCTGTTGTGAGAAAACTGCACCTGAGCCAAGGCACAATGTGAACGGGTGTGTAAGACTACGTTCACTCACCCAATATCTAGACCACTGAAAAAAACTGTATAAACAAACGTGTGGAAGTTCTCTGCTATAATAAAATAATAATAAAAAGCAAGTGCTAGTGAAAAACTGTATAAAAGACAGGGTACTTAGTTAATAATTTTTTGCAAAAAAGTACGTAAGCCGTTCTAACTCTTCAAGGTGACCCACATCAGAACGGTCCTATCTAAACTAATTTAAAACCTGATCCTGCACTTGCTTTTTATTATTATTATTTTATTATAGCAGAGTACTTCCACACGTTTGTTTACACTGTTTTTTTCTGTGGTCTAGATATTGGGTGAGTGAACGTAGTCTTACACACCCGTTCACATTGTGCCCTGGCTCAGGTGCAGTTTTCTCATTATTCAGTCTTTTAGCAAGACAGGGAGTGCCCCACCCCCTCTCATTCTGAGCCAGGCACATAAGCCGTCTGCTACACTGTGTCCATATTGGACTCTGGCCTGTCTTCACCCTGCATCCATGAGGTATATTATACAGGATCAGGTTTTAAATTAGTTTAGATAGGACCGTTCTGATATGGGTCACCTTGAAGAAGTAGAACGGCTTACGTACTTTTTTGCAAAAACTTATTAACTAAGTACCCTGTCTTTTATACAGTTTTTCACTAGCACTTGCTTTTTATTATTATTTTATTATAGCAGAGTACTTCCACACGTTTGTTTATACTGTTTTTTTCTGTGGTCTAGACATCCCTGTTGTGTTGATAAGGCTGGATTTTCACAGGCAGACATTCCCAAGCCACATGGGCCACCACATCTCAGTATTGCCCGAATTCTTCCATTCTGTCTGGTAAAGGCCAGTACTATGTGCCCACATTTGATATGTTCCACTAAACTAACCACAGAGGCCTTCTTGGTACATGATCCTGTATGGCGAAGGCAAAATGGATTGTTAATGAGGAGGTGTTTTGTGGCAAGGAAAGCCATCAATCCATTTTGCGGCACACAATAGAACAGTGATGGCGAACCTTTCTGAGGCCGAGTGCCCAAACTGCAACCTAAAACAAAATTATTTATGGCGAAGTGCCAACACGATAATACAACCTAAATTACAGCAGTGGTAATCACAAGCGCTGCACAGGGGGGAGAGCCAGCAGATGCTAACTCTCTTCCCTGTACAGGGCTTGTAGTCCTGAAACATTGATGATCAATTCAATTATTTTAACAATTAATTGATTTTAAACTTACCTTTGCAGTCTTCTCTTCTCTTCGGCAGTGGTCAGACAGCTCATGTGTACTGCACATTGAAGCTGAGCTGCTCCCACTGCCCTTTCTAGAAACAGCAGGTGGATTGATCTGTATGGAAAAAATGCAGAATATTAGACAGATAGGAGATAGATTTGATCATGGTATACAAGCAGATTTCATACTGAAATCATGGTCCTCATCTTGTAGTAATATCTCCATCATGACCCTCTCCTTGCAGTAATGTGTCCCATCCTGACCCTCTCCTTGTAGCTATGTGCTCCATCCTGACTCTCTCCATGTAGTAATGTTTCCCATCCTGACCTTCCCATTGTAGTTATGTGCTCCATCTTGTCCTTCCCCTTCTAGCTATGTGCTCCATCCTGACCCTCTCCTTCTAGTTAGGGGCTCCATCCAGATCCTCTCCTTGTAGTAATGTGCTCCATCCTGACCCTCTCCTTGTAGTAATGTGCTCCATTCTGATCGTCTCCTTCTAGTAATGTGTCCTATCCTGACCCTCTCATTCTAGTAATGTGTCCCATCCTGACCCTCTCCTTGTAGTTATGTTCTCCATCCTGATCCGCTCCTTCTAGCTTTTTGCTCCATTCTGATCCTCTCCTAGCTATATGATCCATCCTGACCCTCTCCTTGTAGTAATGTGCTCCATTCTGATCGTCTCCTTCTAGTAATGTGTCCTATCCTGACCCTCTCATTCTAGTAATGTGTCCCATCCTGACCCTCTCCTTGTAGTTATGTGCTCCATCCTGACCACCTCCTTCTAGCTATGTTCTCCATCCTGATCCTCTCCTTCTGGCGTTTTGCTCCATTCTGATCCTCTCCTAGCTATATGTTCCATCCTGACCCTCTCCTTGCAGTTGTGCTCCATCCTGACACCCTTCTTGTAGTAATGTCTTCATCCTTATCCCCTTGTAGAATGCCCCATCCTTGTCCCCTTCGGGAATGTCCCATCCTTGTCCCCTTGTGGTAATGTCCCTATCCTGCCCCATCATGTAGTAATGCCCCATCCTGTTGTAATGCCCTATCCTTGTCCTCTTGCAGCAATATTCCCCATCCTGCAGTAATGCCCTATCCTTCTCCCCTTGTAGTAATATGCCCCATCCGTGTCCCCTTGAAGTAATATGCCCCATCCTGCAGTAATGTGTCTCATCCTTGTCCCCATGTAGTAATATGCCCCATCCAGCAGTAATGTGCTCCATCCTTGTCCCTTGGTATTATTGCACCACCATTGTCCCCATCACATAGTAATATGCCCCAACTTGCCCCCTGGTAGTATTGCCCTATTCTTGCCTCCATTACATAGTAATCTGTCCCATCCTTGTCCCCATCACACAATAATATGCCCCATCCTGCCATCACATAACAATATGCCCCATCCTGCCCCCTGTTAGTATTGCCCCATCCTGCTACATCACATAACAATATGCCCCATCCTGCCCCATGACATAATAATATGCCCCATCCTGCCCCCTATTAGTATTGCCCCATCCATCCATCCATCATCCTCTTAGTATTGCCCCATCCATCCTCCTCTTCGTATTGCCCCATCCATCCATCCATACATCCTCCTCTTAGTATTGCCCCATCCATCCATCCTCCTATTAGTATTGCCCCATCCATCCATCCATCCATCCTCCTCTTAGTATTGCCCCATCATCCATCCTCCTCCTCCTAGTATTGCCCCATCCTCCTCCTCCTAGTATTGCCCCATCATCCTCCTCCTCCAGGTATTGCCCCATCATCCTCCTTCTCCTAGTATTGCCCCATCATCCTCCTCCTCATAGTATTGCCCCATCCTCCTCCTCCTCATAGTATTGCCCCATCCTCCTCATAGTATTGCCCCATCCTCCTCCTCCTCCTCATAGTATTGCCCCATCCTCCTCCTCCTCTCATAGTATTGCCCCATCATCCTCCTCCTTGTATGGCCCCATCCTCCTCCTCCTCATAGTATTGCACCATCATCATCCTCCTCCTCATAGTATGGCCCCATCATCCTCCTCCTCATAGTATGGCCCCATCATCATCCTCCTCCTCATAGTATTGCCCCATCCTCCTCCTCCTCCTCATAGTATTGCCCCATCATCCTCCTCCTTGTATGGCCCCATCCTCCTCCTCCTCATAGTATTGCCCATCATCATCCTCCTCCTCATAGTATGGCCCCATCATCCTCCTCCTCATAGTATGGCCCCATCATCATCCTCCTCTTCATAGTATTGCCCCATCATCCTCCTCCTCACAGTATGGCCCCATCATCATCCTCCTCCTCATAGTATGGCCCCATCATCATCCTCCTCCTCATAGTATGGCCCCATCATCATCCTCCTCCTTGTATGGCCCCATCATCATCCTCCTCCTCACAGTATGGCCCCATCATCATCCTCCTCCTCATAGTATGGCCCCATCATCATCCTCCTCCTCACAGTATGGCCCCATCATCATCCTCCTCCTCATAGTATGGCCCCATCATCATCCTCCTCCTCATAGTATGGCCCCATCATCATCCTCCTCCTCATAGTATGGCCCCATCATCATCCTCCTCCTCACAGTATGGCCCCATCATCATCCTCCTCCTCACAGTATGGCCCCATCATCATCCTCCTCCTTGGATGGCCCCATCATCATCCTCCTCCTCATAGTATGGCCCCATCATCATCCTCCTCCTCATAGTATGGCCCCATCATCCTCCTCCTCCTCACAGTATGGCCCCATCATCCTCCTCCTCCTCACAGTATGGCCCCATCATCATCCTCCTCCTTGGATGGCCCCATCATCCTCCTCCTCATAGTATGGCCCCATCATCTTCCTCCTCCTCATAGTATGGCCCCATCATCATCCTCCTCCTCACAGTATGGCCCCATCATCATCCTCCTCCTCACAGTATGGCCCCATCATCATCCTCCTCCTTGGATGGCCCCATCATCATCCTCCTCCTCATAGTATGGCCCCATCATCATCCTCTCCTCATAGTATGGCCCCATCATCATCCTCCTCCTCATAGTATGGCCCCATCATCATCCTCCTCCTCACAGTATGGCCCCATCATCATCCTCCTCCTTGTATGGCCCCATCATCATCCTCCTCCTTGTATGGCCCCAACCTGGCTGCTGGTGAAAAAAAAAAAAACTTTCATACTCACCTTTCTTCACCGCTGCTGCAGCTTGCGTCCTGTCTCCTCTCCAGCACTGAGGGCGGTCACGTGATGCCGGGCGCGTCACGTGACCGCTGTCACATGACGCTGGCCGGGAGGGCGGGCTTAGAAGTGTCTGAGAGAGGAGAAATGTCTCCTCTGCTCAGATACAGCTTAGATCTGCCGGCGGCGCGGCGCACGCCGGCAGATCAAACCGGCAGTGTGGTGGCGAGGCTGCGTGCCAGCGGAGGCGGCTCTGCGTGCCAACGGAGGCACGCGTGCCATAGGTTCGCCACCACTGCAATAGAACAATCAAACACATCATCATTACAAACTACATACACCATGACTTGGGCGTCTGCTACACTACACAAGAACGATCCATAATGCAAAGATGTATCAAACGCTATACACAGCCATATCACAAATCATGTGTGAACATCAGTACTTACTTAATGACTCTGGGCAGCAAGCGTGCCATAGCTCGGTCGTTAGCGTTTTTTTGTGGTAAGCATCCAATCACAGAGCACCTGCGTCATCTAATTGACATAGCCGCCTGGGCGTTGCCACGTGCGACTACTGATTAGGCGCCTGTGCTGCTTTGTGATTGGTCATGTTGTGAATAAAATTGTGGCCTGCTGGTCCGCCACCCATGCTCCTACTTCAATGTGCATTGTTCTAGTAGCGCCTCATCACCAGAACTCTGTTGAACAGACGGTAAGTCGGTGGATATGCTATTGTGCTTCTCATGTATGGAATATTATTGTCGGCTTCCGACCCATATTTTGCGAGATGTATGGGCGGGTTGTGTCGAGCTTCATGTAGCGTCATGTAGATGTGTGGTTTGCGACGACTACGCATTAATGCTTCTGCATACACAAGCTAACTACCAGACCACCTGTCATTGTTAGTGCTGGAAATGGATTGGCCACACAGAATAGGGTGTGACCTGATATGTACATGTATGTGTTTGGGTAACACACTATGGTTTTTTTTGGCAGATGGCTGAGGGTCCTGATTTTGTGCGTGACCTCCTAGCCATGTACCAGGACCATGAATGCCTGTAGCGGGTGGCGTCGCCTGACTACAAGAACAAGGCAGCGAGGGCTGTGGCCTACAGGCACCTTGTCGAGCTGGCAAACCGGCTCGACCAAAGTAAGACCTGGACGGTGCCGATGGTTGTGGAAAAAATCAAGCGCCTGCACACCGTGTTCACCAAGGAACATAAAAAGTGGTTTGAGGCTTGGTCCGTGGCTAGAGCTGAGGAGGTTCCTAAGCCACGTCTGTGGTATTATGACCTCCTCACCTTCACCCTGGGCCAGGAGGCTCATCGGCCAACACGGTGCAGCAGGCGCCTTGCCCAACCATCTTCGGCCAGAAGCCAAGAGCCTGCCCCGTCACAGGAGGTGCGTAATTGTTGTTTTGCTACCTATGTCCACACCTTGTTGGTTGCACTGATGTGTGGGTTGGTGGACGTGTAGAAGGCACAATCGTGTTGGACTTTCACCATTTTCTGTGTGTTGGCTCGTGGCTGTTGGCACAGATTGTGCTGTGTTATGTTGGGGCACTTGGCATATCAATTTGGAGCCTCGGGTGAGTACAGAGCACTGGTCTACTTCTTTCTTCATCTCTGTTTCAAACCCTGCTACTGTTGATTTTGGTGTTTCGCATGGTCAGATATGCGCCATCTGGTGCTGGGTGGTTGGTTGTGGCAATTGATGTCAGTACATTGCTACTCTTGTTAATTTTTGTTTTTTCTATGTTTGATTTACAGGCCCCTCGGAAGTCTGGCTCCAGTGCAGAGGACCCACCTGCTGGCCAGGCTCCACCCTCAACATCTTTGGTGGAGCAAGTGCCTGATCCCAGTGGTGGGGGCAGTGTCCAGGGCCCAGCTCAGGAATACAAATGCGACGCTCACCTGCCCCACCCAACACTGACCTGGGTACCTGGGCAAAACGTGTCCTATTGGACCAAGAGAGGACCCCCGCCACTTCAATCGGGCACATGGCCAGTGAGTGGTTGTGTCGCATGGAGCCCGAACAATGTGCCATCGGCCATGGGCTATCATTCGGGTCCTGGAAGCAGGTGTTGATGGGGCACTGAAATGGGGTGGTTATATTGCCATCCCCAGGAAAACACCCCCAGTGCCCCTGTGCCCCAACAACCCATGGCTAGAGTCGCCAAAATCAGGATCCCCCACGTCCCCCACAAAGACAACAGCACAGAAGGGCCCCCAATGTGTGGGGGTACGGGGATAAGGGGGGATGAGCCATTGTCTGATCCAGCAGAGGACGAAGAACCAAGACGCTACTATGCAATGCACCATATTGCATGATGGACTTTTTGTTTCTTTTTTATCACTTAAACCAAGTGTTATTTGATTTTGATTTGGTGTAATAAGCCATACTTTGATTTCAAATACCTAGGTCCACATATGTGTCAGGTTCAGCAGTATGGTTGTGTTTTTAGTGTGTTGTGGGTGTAATGGTAATGTTTGTGTGGCACAAGGAGAGGCCTCATGTCCACAATAACATAGTTGGGTCATTGTCGCTGACAGGATCCTATCCCTAGATGACATGTGTGAATATTGAGAGATTTTGAGTTTTCTGTGGCCGACATTGGCGAGTATGTTTGGGTCTGTGTGTTTGTTAATGTGGGTGTGATATTGGAGACATTGATGTAAAATAGGGCTTCATCCGTGTAGAAATGGTACTGTATGGTCAGATCTTTATCATGTCACACTGCACACCTACGCAAATTCTTTAGCCATGTGTTGTGTTTTACAATTTCACCTCCAAAGGTGTCCCGGTGTGTGTTGAGACAAGGGATCAGACAGTATTTTGGTTTTCAATCACATTTATTGTTTGTTTTTTTTTTGTTTTTTTAAAAAAAGGATGCTTTTTCAGATTAGTAGTAGGCAAACCATACTACCCACTTTCCCAATGTGGTATACTATAAGAAAAAAGGCCGACTCAGGCGTGACTAGCAGCCCTATGGAGTAGACGTGTCCTCCTGGAGCTCTGGTGCCCAGCAAAAAGCGACGTGATTATCGGTCTGTTCCAAGATAGATTCTCCCACCCAAGCTACACCGACTGATCCACGAAGCCCCAGGGTCACCTGGACCGAATTGAGTAAAGATCTGGCACAGGACTGTGAAGCAAGACCAAGTTAAGTACAGGTCCAGAATCCAGCAGACACAGAGTGCCATCTTACCTTTGGGAGCTGATCCCTGAGATCTCCTCTTCTCCACCAACGTTTGGCCCATGGAATGCTCACAGAGGTCCAGACTGACCACAGGACAGAAAGGTAAACTCCAGAAAATCCACACTGTCACAGGTGAGGCAGGGAGCTAGGGGGGCTCAGCCATTACTGTGGTGCCTGCACCCCTTACCCAATATCTGGCACCCGACTGAGGAGAAAGACCCTGCCAACACCCAACAAGGCTTCCTACCTGAACAAGCTGCTGGAGGAACCAAGGAACAGAGGGCACAGACTGGGGGACTCTTTGTTTGGAGTCCTGCAAGACCTCGTGGAGAGAGGAGAAGGCTGCAGATGAATATCATAGTCTCATCCTATTGTACTCACTGATAAACAGTGCAACAGCACTACCTAGTGCCAGGTGCTAGCTCTGATCTAACTCAGAGTGAAGAGTAAAGAGGTGGATCTGGTGGGAACCAGCAACGCTCCCAAGCAGCACAGAGAAGTGAGGAGAGACAGCTCTGGAGCCCAGATCCCGAGGGGTAGAAAAGAAGACAGAGCCCTGCAGACAGAGGAGTGTTCAACCGGATCATCACTTCCACCATACACCTCAGAATCACCTGTTACCATCTTTCTGGACACCTAAGAATCTCCTTCTCATCAATCCCAGAGGTAATAATTATAGGGGCACTTGCTGATCTCTCACCCCCCTCCAACCCCATACAGTTTCTGAACCTTTTTCTTTTATATATAGCTACTCTGGGTGGATGAAGGAGGCAGTTGGCTTACTCTACCACCAGCCCTATGAACCTTCTTAGTTTCAATCACACTTATTGTGACTTTTCACTGCATTGAACATTACAGAACTTATTATGGTGATTCTACTTGGATAGATAACCGCTAACTACTCAATCAGATATATTGGGCTATTATTTACATAGCATCCTTCAGCTTTCTGTACATTTCAGCACCAATTCACCACTGTGGGACGGTGACTGTGGTAGAGTCTCCATATATTGATAAATAGGAACGTGTGAAATTCCTGATTGCTTTTCACCTCCTTTTGTGGTCCTGAAGCCAGCTGGTTTTACATCTTCGGACAAGGCAGAGGAAAGCTATATCTATTGTCTAACCAACAGTAACATATAAATCCTCTGTAATTGCATGTATAACAACATACTGTCAGGGGCGGGCTGGCCCAGGTGGCAGGGGGGCAAGTGCCCCCTGGGCTGGTGGTATAGTCCACATCTAGGGCCGCCCCCTACAGAAACGGGCCGGCCGCCGCTTTGCGGCCGGCACATGACGCGAAACGGCCCGGCCGCGGGAGTCGCTTTGCGGCCGGCACATGACGCGAAACGGCCCGGCCGCGGGAGTCGCTTTGCGGCCGGCACATGACGCGAAACGGCCCGGCCGCGGGAGTCGCTCTGTGACGCTGGAGGTCTCGGATCAGGTGACAGCATCCCCCCCCCTCCCCGCTTCTCAAGTCAGCCCTGACAGCACCCCCCCCCCCGCTTCTCAAGTCAGCCCTGACAGTACCCCCCCGCTTCTCAAGTCAGCCCTGACAGCACCCCCCCCCCCGCTTCTCAAGTCAGGGCCGGCAGGGCAAATCTGCCACCCGGGGATGGAGGCTCCAGCCAGCCCCTGCATACTGTACTAGACGTCTGTGTATAACTACCCTGTTATCCTCTATTAGGGAATACTACAAGCCTGTACTCTGACCTGAATTTACATACATTCATTGACCTTTACTCAAGTGACTTGGCCATCCAACCTTAGAGGCACTACAAGTACTTTCCCAGACGCTCCCCTTGACTGGATATAACCTAAACTTCCTTGTCTAAGTGTAAAACAAGCTAGTACCTTCTCCCTGAGACTTCCCTTAAACCACCTACTCAAACAGAACTATGTCTAGCAAGAACAGACTAAACTCCTCCCCAAAAGGGATTGAACTTGCAGGGGACCTACAGAAATCTCCACATAAAAGTAACATTCCCATATCATCCCAAACCACTCGCACCAATAAAAAAGACAGAGAGGGAGAGATTCCAGAGAAATCAACAGAGTCACCGATGAATGAAACTAGTTACAGTACCACAAAACGGAAAGAGATGGGCACACCCTCAAAAGCAAACTCCCTGGCCTCTCATACACTTAACCAGAACTCGGGCCATGAGTCCAGTAGCAATAGCCGGGTTAGACAAAAACTAAAACCTAATCTCATGGCGCCTGAACCAATCGTTAACATTACCCAAGAACAACCCGTGGACAGAGACTTTATGGTTAACCTCTTCTCGGACTTTCAAGCTAAGATGGAAGAAAACATGAACACGCATCTAGAAGACATGAAAACTACGATCGCCACGATAGTTGCAAGAGTAGATGAACATGACCAAATCATCTCTGACCTAAGAAATGAGTTAAGACTAGTTAAGAACGATTGTGCCAAAATGAGAGAAGAATCCAAATTTCTAAAAGAAAAACTGGCTGATAGAGAGGACAGGGATCGTAGAGTGAATTTGAAATTCAGGGGTGTACCAGAAACAGTTAAACCTCATGATCTAGATACATTTGTCAAAAACTTAACCAAAAAGATCATACTGGGAAAACAGGACATTGAATATTCGAAAAAAAGAGCTCACAGGTTACCCAAACCACCTCGTCTACCAGACAATACTCCGAGAGATGTCATTGCCAAATTTTCCTTCTATCCCACCAAAAACCAAATTAATGAATATCTGAAAAGAAACAAAACACTCCCTTCACCCTACCAGGACATTAAAGTCTTTCAGGACATCTCAAAAGAAGACCCTTATGAAACGGAAAGCCCTTAAACTATTCACGGACGCCCTCCGAGCCAACCAATTAATGTATAGGTGGAGTCATCCATCATCGAACGTGATAGTCACACTCAAGGAAAAGACCTACATCATTGAAGAATCTGGAGAAGGACTCAAGTTTCTAAAGGACCTCAACATAAGAGTACCAGGCTGACCTGATTCTCCAAGTTAATGGAGCCTTACTTACTCACAGTCGAAAAACCATGCACCAGTGGCCAAACCATTAGCCAAAAGGAAGACTTCCATCGGTCTATTGACCCTTCCTCAAAACTTATTTCCTGATTTGTTATTGATAAAGTACTTAAAGTGTTCTAGTAACAAAACCTTGTCCAGCTGATAAGGCCTGTTTTCACCTTCCTAGACCCCCTCTCCCACCTTTTTTTTTTCCTCCCCTCTAGAGTCATCCTACCCAACTGAATCACTTTCTCTCCGACATAAATATGTCTCTGAAATTCTTATCACTAAACACCAATGACCTTAACTCGCCCCAGAAGCGCTTTCATGTATGGAGGGATCTGAGAAAACTGACCATAGATGTCGCGGGACTCCAGGAGACACGGTTTAGTAAGGACCACCCACCGAAATTTTCGAACGCACATTATCCACACATCTTTCTTTCCTCAAACAATAAGAAGAAGGCGGGAGTAGCTATACTCATCAAGGAGTCAGTCAAATTTGAATTGAAAGAAGTCACAAACGACACAGAAGGGAGATACATAATCCTTAAATGTCAGCTGAATGATGTAACTCACACTCTAGTCAACGTCTATGCCCCAAATTCCGATCAAATTTCTTTCTTAAAAAAACTTACCCGCTTAATCAGAGAAAAACAAGAAGGCACTCTATACATATTTGGAGACTTTAATTCCGTTCCAAATAGCAACTTGGACTCATCCAATAAAAGTCGAAACCAAAACACCCAATTGGATCCATTACTAAAAAAAGAGGAGTTATATGATGCCTTCAGATGCCTCAACACGTCGTCAGTAGAGTTCACTCACTTTTCCAACGTCCACAAATCCCTAGCCCTTATTGACTTAGTCCTTACAGACATTTCCTCCCTTAGATGCATAAAATCAGTTGAAATTCTCCCTAAAACTTGGTCAGACCACTCCCCAGTCCTTTTTGTTGCCACACAGGGATCCCCTTCAAACTGTAGGAGTAATTGGAAGGCCAACTCTTTTCTATTCAATCATCCGCACTTCAAAAAAGAAATTGAACAAACCCTAAAACACTATTTTAATGAAAATGACATCAACGGCACACCAATAACAACTATATGGTCTGCCCACAAAGCCGTAATAAGAGGATTTCTAATACAATTTAACTCGAGACACAAAAAATCCCTGACTTTAGCAACAGAAACCCTGACCCAACAAATAAGAACCCTTGAACTATCAATAGCAAGCCAACCTAATGAAGCGACCCTAAAAGAACTTCTTCAACTGAGAATTGAGCTCAAAGCACTATTGGTCTCCGATTATAATAAAATGGTTCACCTAAGCAAGTCAAATTTTTATCACTGTTCGAATAAACCCTCCAAACTTTTTGCCTCACTTATAAAACACCTCAGAATCAAAACTAATATCTCCCAAGTAAAGAACAAACATGGAGTGCCACAAAAACTCCCACGACAGATTTCAGAAACTTTCGCGGAATTCTATAAGTCGCTTTATAACTTGAATCAAACTAGCTCAGATCCACCTACCTCTCATTCCAAAATGTTAACCTGTCTTGACTCAATTGACCTCCCCACGCTTTCAAAAGAGGATCTAGACTTCCTGAATTCCCCTTTCACAGAGAGAGAGATCATGGATACTATTAAATCCCTCAAAAAACTGAAATCCCCAGGGCCAGATGGTCTCCAAAATGAATACTATTCTACTTACCAAGACATACTAGCCCCCTATCTAACCAGACTCTTAAACTCTTTCACAGCCCCAATGTTCTCCCCTCTAAAGAAACCCTTCAAGCCATCATTACTATGATACCCAAAAATAAGGGCGATTCGGAGGACGTCTCAAATTATAGACCCATTTACCTTTTAAATTCAGATCTAAAAATAATCTAAGACTCTAAACTCTAGAATTCAAACAATCACACCAAACTTGATACATAGTGATCAAGTAGGATTCATCAAAAACAGGGGTTCAGCGGACGCAACCAGAAGAATTATTAACTTATTATCACAAATCGAAACCCGTAAAACTCCAGCAATTTTTGTATCAGTCGATGCCGAAAAGGCGTTCGACAGGGTACATTGGGGATTCCTCTTTGAATCCCTCAAAAAATTCGGATTTAGGGGCAACATTCTCCACATGGTCCAAGCTCTTTATTCACACCCAACAGCTAGCATACTGACTAATAATACCTTATCAGACACTTTCCCCCTGACAAACGGAACTAGACAGGGCTGTCCCTTATCACCCTCACTGTTCGACCTTTTCATTGAACCGCTGGCAGAGAAGATTAGAATGAACTACCTCATAAAAGGCGTCCACACCGTAACAAAAGAGTACAAGATTAGCCTGTTTGAAGACGACATCATCCTCACACTATCGGATCCCATTAATTCATTGAGGAATCTACTCTTGACTATCGAAGAATTTGCTGAAGTATCTTCTTACAAGTTTAACCTCACCAAAACTCAAGTCTTGCATTTTAATCTTGATCCTGAAACTCTCTCCTCTATCAAAGCTGAGCATGATCTTGCGTGGGACAAGAAGGAACTAAATTACTTAGGGGTTATAATCACAGACCACACCTCTAATCTCATAGACAGAAACTTGACGTCTCTCCTTAACACTATCCAATTGGATCTTGCCCACGCGTCAAAAATAGAATTATCCTGGATTGGAAGGATCGGATCCTATAGAATGTTCACGCTCCCGAAGATTCTCTACATCTTTCGCTCCCTTGCAATTCCCATAAAACAAAGTTGGATTAGGAAACTCCAGTCCCAATTATCCTCTTTTATTTGGGGGCAGAGGAAACCTAGGGTTGCAAGAAATACATTGAAGAGCAGAGCTAACGGAGGCCTGGCAGTCCCCAACCTCATGGTATATTATACAGCTACGTTAATCACCCTAAGCAGGACCTGGTGGAGCGAGATGGCAAGACCCAGTTGGCTCACTCTAGAGGAATCCAAGCACCCTAAAAACAAACTCTTTCTTTTGCTCCTATCTCACCTATGCGAAGCCTCCAAGAGACTTCCTCAGGACTTAACCATCAAAGCGACTATTCAGGCTTGGAAACGCTTCACATCAAAAGCAAAAGAAACCTCAACAGTATTATCCCACGACTGGATACCAATCGACATCTTAAAATCTATGATCCCGAACATCAACTTAGACACATGGAAAAGCTCTAGGATAAATTACATTTCTGATATTATCGACAGGAACAACAGGCTGTTTCCACTAGATCGGCTACAAGCAACTTTTTGTTTACAAGAATCTGAACTCCCCACTTGGGAAAAGATATATACATAAACAAAAAAACACCAAATTTTCTGCTCCCTCAACCTGTTGCCCAATTATACAAGCACAACCTATCCCTAGTTTCTTGGTCCACCAAAAGCATTTATAAAATTGTGAATTCTGATAGTGCTCTTACTAAAACACACAACTTAACCGCCTGGGAAAGGGAATTGGGAACCACAATTCACCCCGAGCTTCTTAGCAACTCACTTGCGAACCTCCAAAAGATGATTCCGAATGCATCACTCATAGAAACCCATTACAAAACTCTCACCCGATGGTACTTCACCCCGCAAAGACTACACTCGATCAAAGAGGAGAACTCCCCACTTTGCTGGTGCTGTCTCGTGGAGATTGGAGACATCTCTCACATCTTTTGGCATTGTAGAGCATTGGAGTCTTTCTGGAACGAAACCCAAATGCTGCTCACGGACTTAGCAGATGACGGATGTATTCTTTCTTCGGAACTTGTCTTCCTCCTTCTTGATACTGAACACATCCCCCTCACTATAGACCTCTGACTGTTCACATTATCTTAACAGCAAAAACACTCGTCACATCGTTGTGGAGAGACACCAAGGCACCCTCATTCTCTACTCTTCTAGAGAAGGTCTCTACACACAATGCTTATGAGCTAATGAGCTATCCTACGCACTTAGGCACAAATCAATTAATAAATACAACAAAAAATGGGGACCTTGGAACAGGCTATTTCCCTCTAGTCACTTCCCCAACACGCAAGTCTACAACACACATGAACTGTATCGACCAAGTCATTCACAAACACACTTCCAAACTCTTGAACAGTGATGACTCTTCTCCTCCCCCCTTACCCCTCCCCCTTCCCTCTCGACCCTTCTATCCTCCCCCTCCCCCTTTTACCCAAACATCAGAATTTATTGTTTATTGAATTATATTATTCAATTAGTTATAAAAGCTCATAAATTACAAGATGTGTTGTTAACCTTAACTATGCTGATTTATCGCAGACTATTCCTATGCTCGTTGGCAAGGACATTACCTTACCTGTTTTGTTTTGAACTAACTGAAACTGCTGCAGACTCAGTTGTATCATATGTATGTGTAATCATTTACCTTGTATTATAAAACTCAATAAAAACTTTTGAACAAGAAAAAAGGCCAACGTGGCCTAAAAAAGAAAGGTGCCAACATGGCAACAAAAACGAAAAACTGGTCCAACATGGACAACAGAGAAGGGCCATTGGCCACATTATTGGGGGGATATGGTGGAGTAAGGGCAATGGCAGACTGGGCTGCCTGGAGACACAGTATCAGCGCACCCAACCGGGCCAGATGTTGTTGCCTTCTCGGTGGGCACGCTCCATGTGGTGCTGTGCCTCCCTGTGATGCTGCAGCAGCTCCTCAATACTTGGTACACCTGTATGGGTAATAAGGACATTAGTCAGTGACATGTTAGGTGTGGGTGGGTGACGTCATTGGTCAGGATTTAACTTACGTTGCATCTCCCCATCACGGTTTCCTTCTTCAGGCATGGGGATGCGCTCACAGCCCATCTGGCAGCATGAGCTCTTGCCCCTTGACAAAGAAAGGAAAATAAAACAACATCATGACTCACATACTGATGTCAGGGACACACACCAACATGTATATTGCAAAGCTTGGAGCCCATTGCCAATACGTACCACCAATCCCAAATCCAGCAGGCTCCATGTCACTGTGTGGGGTCCGGGAGCTGGAGATGCTTGGGGGGGTTGAGTCTGGGCTTAGATTAGTGCCCAAGAGTTTCGGGCTTCCTGGTCCCTCCAGGGCAGGTGACGGTAGGGTCCCAGGGGGTACGGGACTTCCTGGTCCCTCCAGGGAAGATGAGGTGGGGGTCCCAGGGGGTGCGGGACTTCCTGGGCCCTCCAGGGAAGGTGAGGAGGGTCCCGGGGGGTGCGGGACTTCCTGGGCCCTCCATGGAAGGTGAGGGGGGTCCCAGGGGGTGTAGGGGACAGTCGGCCCTGCTCAGACGTGGAGTCCTCCTCATCTGTAATATCAAAATTGACAAGACAGCGATTTTCAAAAAGGAACACAACATAGGGCAAACACATTCTTTGTGTGTAGCAATGTCATTAGGGCGTGAAGCCTAGCCTTAAAGGTTTGGGTCTTGAGCGACCCTATGGTTAGGGGCCAGTCTGTTTTTGGACATGACCACAATACCAGTTACCACATATTTTGGATGTAAAACACCCTTGAATTTGCAGAGTATGGATTTTGAAAACCAACACAAGAGCAGACAGTAAGCATCTGGTGGTGCCACCATGGGGGCAAACACATAGCAGTCAGCTTGTAGTGACTTTTCCGGATTGTGATCAATGTCTTGTGAAATGCTATGTCTCAGAGTGTGCACATATGTGCTGCCAGGCGTGATGTGGCCCTTCAAATTTGCATTAATATGTTGTGGTCAACTTTGCTGTCAAGGACCACTATAGCTGTCAAGCATTAAAAAAACATATGAGTGTATTTTGCACCTTCATGTTGCAGTGTGACCAACATGCAAATGCACATTGGTGACAGTTCCACATGGTGGTTTATGCCACACTAGGAATCAGGGGACGGCTGATGGGCGATTTATCGCCGCAAAATCGCCCAATCACACGCCGAAACCGTGAGGCAATTTCACGGCGACTGCACAGGGGCGACATATCGCCTTTCAGTTTTCCAGGCGAGATTGCGGCATGTGATGGTACCTTCAGAGCACAATGACATAAGGGGACTTTTTTAAGGGAAGGGACATGTACAGTGGCGTAACTTCAGGCCCTAGGGCCCCGATGCGAAAGCTCCAACGGGGCCCCCAATTATTGCAAATCTTTAATAGTATTAGTCTCTTTCTATGGGCCAAAAGGACTTTTGGGGCCCCCTAGGCTGCAGGGCCCGGGTGCGATCGCAACCCCTGCACCTGTTGTAGTTACGCCCCTGGACATGTATAGAAAGCAACTATAGGTCAACTGCTCATTCATCCCTTTGGGGGATACACTCTGAAAGGTAAAGATCCATCTGGCTTCTTTTCTAAGAAGCACATTGTCAAGATTGCCTTTTCTGGGTGATGGCTTAACAACTTCCAGAACCCGAAATTTTAGGCAGTCTGATTTACCGCCACGCATCTCATGTATGTGTCTTGAAACGGCGGTGTCTCCCATATGCCTAATGTCACCCAAATGCTCACCCAAGCGTTTCCTCAATTCTCTTGAAGTTTTGCCTATATAATCCAGTGGGCAGGGGCACATAATAATATATATTACTCCCTGCGTACTGCAATTGGCAAAACTGCGAGACTCGTAAGTCTTTTTGGTCACAGAGCTATTGACAGACTTTGTTCAGGACACCCAGGGGCAAAATTTGCAGTGTCCACACCTAAAAGTCCCTGTTGTTTTTAACTTTCCAAGCCAGGTGAGCGACGGTTTTTTGGTTCTGGTAGTGGCTATGTACAAGTCTATTGCCTATGGATCTTCCTTTTCTGAAAGTGATCACTGGATAGGGAGGTATCAGAAACTTCAAATCTGGATCCGCCTGCAGTATACCCCAGTGCCTTCTAAGGAGTTCATGTAATTCTATGCAGCTGACATTTTCAGGTCAGGATTGCCGCCGGCTGATCCTGGGGAGTGTGATGCGATCTGCTATGCTGTATGGTACACTCGATGATATACACAGCTGCACACTATATACTGTGTTGAGGAATATAGAGAGTGGAGCTGTGCAGGGGTGGATTAAGGGTAGCCAGGGCCCGGGGCTGTTCAGACTCTCTGGGCCCCCCCCGGGTCATGTGATGGGGGTCATGTGACGGGGTCACGGGGGTCATGTGACGGGGTCGAGGGAGTCATGTGACGGAGGTTATCATATACCTGAAATAGATTATTCCAGAAAAATAGTTGCTGAGTGAAACTCTAACCTGTGAAACATCCATTGATCCTAGTCAATTTACCCTTCAGTTAGGAGGAAAAAAAAAACACTTTAAGCCATAGTATTGAACAGTCCATTAGAAGGAGGCCATTATGCCCTGACTGCCCCTGTACTCAGAATAAATAACTTATAAATATCTCGAACGGCGTGCACCCTGAATGATAATCACCTGTTACTGGTCCAATGGACTTGCTTGCAGATCGGTCCGTCCCGCCTCCTCGCGGTCCGACAGCGTCTTCTTCTGAATGATGTAGATAACGCCTCCTGCCATCCGTGTTATCCACGTGACCACGTCCAATTTTTCCATTGCCTATGTTATGCCCATACCTCTCCGGCTTGTGCAGGTGCACTGTGCTCCATCATGGGATTATCCTACAAGTTTAAAATCTCAGTGATGTCACCATACATTACACGCAGAAGACTGGGAGTCTGGAGCCATGTGCAGAGACCCCTGCGGTTCGCGCATGATTAGATGAGTTTTACATTGTAGCTGCAGTATGGCAGAGCACAGTGCGTTTGCGTAAGCTGGAGAGGCGTCTGCACAGACGTGAGATGGGAAAGTGGGACGGGGATAACGCAGGAGGCGTATCCATATCATTCAGAAGAAGAGGCTGTCGGACGGTGAGGAGAGGCTGAATGGACCAATCTGCAAGCAAGAATTTTGGACCGGTAACAGGTTAGAATAGAGGGTGCTAGATTTTTATAAGTTATTTATTCTGTGTACAGGGGCATTCAGGGCATAATAGCCTGTTTCTTATAATGCAGCATCAGTGTGTGCACGAGGCCTTACAGATACTGAGGGAAAAAAATCACCAAATACTCAGCGTGTGCACGAGGCCTTATGGCCACTTTACACACACCACCTTATCTGTCCAACTTCTGAACAACTTGCTGGTTGCAGTGAAATCATGGACACATTGCTCCATTTTGTGGCTGTGTACAAATGTAACAATGTGTCTATGATTTCACTGCAACCAGTAAGTTGTTCAGAAGTTGGACAGATAAGTTGGTGTGTGTAAAGTGGCCATCACATATACTGAGGTAAAAACCTCACCAAATACTCAGCATGTGCACGAGGCCTTACAGATACTGAGGTAAAAACTGACCAAATACTCAGCGTGTGCACGAGTTCTTACAGATACTGAGGTAAAGAACTCACCAAATACTCAATGTGTGCACGAGTTCTTACAAATACTGAGGTAAAAACTCACCAAATACTCAGCGTGTGCACGAGGCCTTACAGATACTAAGGTAAAAACTCACCAAATACTCAGTGTGTGCATGAGGCCTTACAGATACTGAGGAAAAAAAATCACCAAATACTCAGCGTGTCCACGAGGCCTTAGGCCACGTGCACACGCTGAGTATTTGATGAGTTTTTTTACCTCAGGATCTGTAGACAAAACCATGAGTGGAGCAATCAGAGGAAAAGTCTAATGGCCAATATTGTCGTCCAACTTCGATAAAAAGTCACGTGGTTCGTGCGTTGGCCCCGATATCGTTCATGCGTTGTGTGGTGTAAATGTGCAATTCGATGCAAGAACGATGCCAAAACGATATCAGGGGAGAAATAAGCAGGCTCTCCAACTGCCCGATATTGGATGGACGATCTGGCAGGATCGTGCTGTGTGACAGCCCAACACCGACTTGGAGCACAACTTCCCCTATTCACTCCCATGTTAAATGGTCGTTCCCTGGGTCGCTCGTACAAGGGGGCATATACATCGCAGTTGTGTTGCCTGCCGATATCTCCCTGTGTGACAGCTCCTATGCGATCTTGGATTACTGCCAAAAAAGTGCGCACTCCGTGCCGTTGTATACAATATCGAAATGATGTTGGGACGTGTAAAGTGGCCATTATAGAAAACCTGCACCACTTCTGTATTTTATCACCCACTCCTGGTTTTGGCTACAAATACTGAGGTAAAAAGCTCATCAAATACTGAACATGTGCATGTGGCCTTACATATACTGAGGTAACAACTCCCCAAATACTCAGCGTGTGCACGAGGCCTTACATATACTAAGGGAAAAACTGACCAAATACTCAGTGTGTGCACGAGGCCTTACAGATACTGAGGAAAAAACTCACCAAATACTCAGCGTGTCCACGAGGCCTTACAAATACTGAGGTAAAAACTCACCAGATACTCAGTGTGTGCACAAGGCCTTACAAATACTGAGGTAAAAAACTCACCAGATACTCAGTGTGTGCACGAGGCCTTACAAATACTGAGGTAAAAACTCACCAAATACTCAGCGTGTGCACAAGGTCTTACATATACTGAGGTAAAAACTCACCAAATACTCAGCGTGTGAACGAGTTCTTACAAATACTGAGGTAAAAACTCACCAAATACTCAACATGTGCACGAGGCCTTACAAATACTGAGGTAAAAAACTCACCAAATACTCAGCGTGTGCACGAGGTCTTACAAATACTGAGGTAAAAACTCACCAAATACTCAGTGTGTGCACGAGGCCTTACGGATACTGAGGTAAAAACCCACCAAATACTCAGCATGTGCAATAGGCTTTACAGATACTGAGGAAAAAACTGACCAAATACTCAGCTTGTGCACGAGGCCTTACAAATACTGAGGTAAAAACTCACAAAATACACAATGTGCGCACCCACTACCCTTCCACCTTGGATAGACATGTGAAATACCTCTACATATTGTATGTGCCCCTCTATGTGAATATTTTTCTTGAATCATGAATGCATGGACTCCATACGTGCATGATCCAAGCAAGATAGCCACTTATTAGAGGGGCACATGATACACCATGTATAGCCATTTCACATGTTTCTGTATTATCCAAGATGGTGGGGCACACCACTCCAGTGATTAAGGGGCCTTTCACATCAGCGGTTTTGCTGATGTGCGGCCGATTCGGCAGGTGGCGCCGGATCAGCCGCCTAATGGCCGACTTGCGGTCCAGATGCGGCAAGCCCTATGCATTGTCTATGGGGCTTGCAGTCCGGTGCGGCAAGTGCGGTTCTGACGTGTGCGGCAGAGTCGACACTTGCGGCCGCGAAGAAAAAACACCACACCACTTGTAGAGTTTTTTTTTTCGCGGCCACAAGTGCCTGATCTGCCGCACTCAGCAGAACCGCACTTGTGATAGACAATGCATGGGGCTTGCCGCATCCGGGCCGCAAGTCGGCCGTTAGGCGGACGATCCGGCACATGCGGCGCCACCTGCTGGAACGGCCCAAACATCAGCTAAACACTGATGTGAAAGCAGCGTTCGTTAGGCCCCTTTCACATCACCGTGTCTTTCAAATTGCGGCAGATCCAGCAGATTTACCACATTTGCTGCCTAACAGCCGTTGCGACGATAGATGACAACGCGGTCAGCAGCGTTTTTTTTTTTCCACCGCCGCAAATGCCGGACTTGCCGCACCCAGCAGAACCGCACTTGCCGCACCAAACCGCAAGCCCCATAAACAATGCATGGGGCTTGCCGCAAGTGTGCCGCAAGTGCGGCCGTTAGTCGGCAGATGCGGTAAATCTGCCGGATCTGCCACAATCTGAAAAAAAGCAGATGTGAAAGGGGCCTTAGTACACAAATCATTTAATTACTGCTTACATTCTTTCTTTACACTGACTGAGTCCTCCCTGCCATGCAGCAGCCACCAGGTCTGGCTGGCAGTGCACACACAGAGCACAGCCACAGGCAGCAGCTGCAGCAGCAGGGCAGGAGTCAGGAGTGGACATATCACTCACCTCTCTGTCACACAGGCACGTCCTCTCTGTGCTCTGTGTCGGCATTAGGTGACGGTCCCTCTCCTCAGACTCCCTCTCTTCATGCAGGCGGCGACCCAGGAGGTGGTGGACGGCGGTCGGCGGGTGAGACACGGTCGGGCCTGGCAGAATCAGCATAGCAGGGCGGACAGCGGCAGCCGGGACTCGGGAGAACAATGCTGCCAGCAGAGGCCGCTGGGACTATAGGAGTGGGAGCAACATCCGCAGGCAGCTACCACCGGTACGCACACCTTGTAAGCACACAGCTCCACATGCTCCATACATACATGGGTCCGCTCCGTACACCTAGTACACACTCATCTCTGCTCCATACACCCCGTACACATGGCTCAGCTCCGTACACCTCGTACACACTTGGCTTTGCTCTGTACACCTTGTACGCATGTGGCTCTGCTCCATACACCTTGTACACACTCGGCTCCGCTCCATACACCTCATACACATGCGGCTCTGCTCCATACACCTAGTACACACGCGGCTCTGCTCCATACACCTCGTACACACACGGCTCTGCTCTGTACACCTCATACACATGTGGCTCCACTCCGTACACCTTGTACACATGCGGCTCTGCTCCATACACCCTGTACACACTCGGCTCAGCTCCATACACCTCGTACACACGCGGCTCTGCTCGGTGCACCTCGTACACACACGACTCCGCTCCACACACCTTGTACACACATGGCTCCGCTCCATACACCGTGTACACACATAGCTCTGCTCCATACACTTCCTACACATGCGGCTTGGCTCTGTACACCCTGTACACACTTGGCTCCGCTCTGCGCTCCGTACACCTTGTACACACTCGGCTCTGCTCCGTACACCTTGTACACGTGGCTCTGCTCCGTACACACTCAGCTCTGCTCCATACACCTCATACACATGTGGCTCCGCTACGTACACCTCGTACACACGTGGCTCTGTACACCTCGTACACAGACGGCTCCGCTCCATACACCTCGCACACACTCAGCTCTGTACACCTCGTACACACACGGCTCCGCTCCATACACCTCGCACACACTCAGCTCCGTACACCTCGTACACACTCGGCTCCACTCCATACACCTCGTACAAACATGGCTCCGCTCCGTACACCTTGTACACACTCGGCTCTGCTACATCCACACTGAAAATCCCTCCTGAGTCCTGACCCCACACATAACCTTCATCTCATCCTCTTCTTCACCTCTCCAGCACCATGACAACCATCACAGAGTGGAGGCCTGCATAACGAGGAGCTGATCATGTGATCCCTGACTCCTCCTCTCCATCACATCATCACAGGTCCTGTAAGCACAGGTCCTCCTGTGCCCTGTGCGGCTCTACAGGTGCTGTCACACATAACGATTGCTCCAACGATCCCAACAGCGATAACGACCTGCCGGGATCGCTGGAGCGTCGTTACCTGATCGCTGGGGAGCTGTCAAACAGGCAGATCTCCCCAGCGATCAGGCCATGGGAGCCACCTCCGACATCGCTCCCTGCTTAGCGCTGCCTTATAGGCAGTGCTAAGCAGGGAGAATGCTGGTAACTATGATAAACAGCGGGGTATCCAGGCAGCGCGCGCTGCCTGGATACCCGCTGTTTATCATAGTTACCAGCATTCTCCCTGCTTAGAGCTGCCTGTAAGCAGGGAGAACGCTGGTAACTATCATAAACACCGGGTATCCAAGCAACGCGCGCTGCCTAGATACCCGCTGTTTATCATAGTTACCAGCGTTCTCCCTGCTTACAGGCAGTGCTAAGCAGGGAGGACGCTGGTAACCATGGTAAACGCCGGATATCTAGACAGCATGCGCTGCCTGGATACCCGGTGTTTACCATAGTAACCAGCCCTGTGAGGTCACAGATCGCTGGTTTCTTGCAGTCACACGCAGCGATGCGTGCTGACCAGCGGGAAACCAACGATCTAAAAATGACCCAGAGCACTTTGCAGCGATGAGCGACCTCACAGCAGGGGCCTGATCGCTGCAAAGTGTCACACATAACGATATCGCTGGAGAGATCGTTGTAACGTCACAGTTACAACGATCTCTCTAACGATATCGTTATGTGTGACTGGGGCTTACAGGTGGGCTCACACTGCGGGGGGGAGTGTAACACAGCGGTGGCGGCAGCGGCCGGGACTATAGGAGAGAGAGCGGCATCAGCAGGGGCCGCGCCACCATCAGGCCCCCTGCGGTTGCCACTCCCTGTCAACTAGCAGGGCTCATCACCTCATGGATGCTGTGCCTGCGTGCAGAGTGCTGTGTGGTGGCGCCGTGGCGGATTATAATGGGGCAATTTACCCCCTGGACTGTGGGCCCCTAGACACCATTGGGCCCGGGGCAAAAGCCCATATTGACCTCATTATAATCCGCCACTGGAGCTGTGTAAATACAGTGTTGGCCAAAAGTATTGACACCCCTGCAATTCTGTCAGATAATACTCAGATTCTTCCTGAAAATGATTGCAATCACAAATTCTTTGGTATTATTATCTTCATTTAATTTGTCTTCAATGAAAAAAACACGAAAAGAATTGTCCTAAAGCCAAATCGGATATAATTCCACACCAAACATAAAAAAGGGGGTGGATAAAAGTATTGGCACCCTTAGAAAAATCATGTAATGCTTGTCTAATTTGTGTAATTAACAGCACCTGTAATTTACCTGTGGCACCTAACAGGTGTTGGCAATAACTAAATCACACTTGCAGCCAGTTGACGTGGATTAAAGTTGACTCAACCTCTGTCCTGTGTCCTTGTGTGTACCACATTGAGCATGGAGAAAAGAAAGAAGACCAAAGAACTGTCTGAGGACTTGAGAAACCAAATTGTGAGGAAGCATGAGCAATCTCAAGGCTACAAGTCCATCTCCAAAGACCTGAATGTTCCTGTGTCTACCGTGCAAAGTGTCATCAAGAAGTGTAAAGCCCATGGCACTGTGGCTAACCTCCCTTGATGTGGACGGAAAAGAAAAATTGACGAGAGATTTCAACGCAAGATTGTGTAGATGGTGGATAAAGAACCTCAACTAACATCCAAACAAGTTCAAGCTGCCCTGCAGTCCGAGGGTACAACAGTGTCAACCCGTACTATCCGTGGGCGTCTGAATGAAAAAGGACTGTATGGTAGGAGACCCAGAAAGACTCCACTTCTTACCCCGAGACATAAAAAAGCCAAGCTGGAGTTTGCCAAAACTTACCTGAGAAAGCCTAAAACGTTTTGGAAGAATTTCTCTCTTTTTGGGCAAAGGCATCAACATAGAGTTTACAGGAGAAAAAAAGAGGCAGTCAAAGAAAAGAACACGGTCCCTACAGTCAAACATGGCGGAGGTTACCTGATGTTTTGGGGTTGCTTTGCTGTCTCTGGCACTGGACTGCTTGACCGTGCGCATGGCATTATGAAGTCTGAAAACTATCAACAAATTTTGCAGCATAATGTAGGGTCCAGTGTGAGAAAGCTGGGTCTCCCTCAGAGGTCATGGGTCTTCCAGCAGGACAATGACCCAAAATACACTTCAAAAAGCACTAGAAAATGGTTTGAGAGAAAGCATTGGAGACTTCTAAGGAGGCCAGCAATGAGTCCAGACCTGAATCCCATAGAACACCTGTGGAGAGATCTAAAAATGGCAGTTTGGAGAAGGCACCCTTCAAATATCAGGGACCTGGAGCAGTTTGCCAAAGAAGAATGGTCTAAAATTCCAGCAGAGCATTGTAAGAAACTCATTGATGGTTAACGGAATCAGTTGATCGCAGTTATTTTGGCTAAAGGTTGTGCAACCAAGTATTAGGCTGAGGGTGCCAATACTTTTGTCCGGCCCATTTTTGGCGTTTTGTGTGAAATGATCAATATTTTGCTTTTTACTTCATTCTCTTTTGTGTTTTTTCATTGAAGACAAATTAAATGAAGATAATAATACCAAAGAATTTGTGATTGCAATCATTTTCAGGAAGAAACTGAGTATTATCTGACAGAATTGCAGGGGTGTCAATACTTTTGGCCAACATTGTACTGCATCTTTTCATTTTCCTAAAAAAAGCGCTGATTGGCTGCTCGCGGTCATGTGATGTGTGACACGCATATCACATGACCGCGAGCGGCCAATCACAGCACCCGATGTCATTATGACATCATGCAAGGTCCTTGCAGGTCTATGCCTGCTGCTGCTCCCGGCTCCGGAACACCGGGCGGAGGGTAAGTATAAGAATCTTTATTATTTTTAATACATTTAGCTGAACTTTACATTTGATTTCGCAGTGTATAATGCACTGTGAAATCAAATGGGGCTGTGACAGATGTCACACAGGGGAGGAGGAACAGGATTCTTCCTCCCCCTCTGTGACATCAGATTCAGCAGCGCCGCCCCCTATGGGAAAAAGCACCGGCGCTGCTGCGTAAAGATTTGACATGGTGATTCTCTTTACGCCGGCGCTTTTTCCCATAAAAGCACTACTTATAATTACGCTGTGTCTGTACGGCAGTGAATTTCACATTCACTTTGCTGGCAGACACAAGGCACATTGCGCATTTTTGAAAAGCGCGTGCAAAAAAGCACTCAAAAATGCGCAATGTGTGAACGTAGCCGAAGGCTAGGGTCTGATTTGTGTCAGCATATAAGCTGACGAATCTGTCAAAAACATAGTCTCTGGCAGGTGCAGCACATAGTGTTAATGGCATGTAACCGGCTGCCTATTTGTCTGTATGGATACCTGAAGCATAGCGCAGCCGCCGGCTCCACACAGAAGTCCCGGATATGCGCTATTGCAGAGCGCACAGGAAACACGGTTTGCAGCGTTTTCCTGTGCGCTCTGCAATAGCGCATATCTGGGACTTCTGTGTGGAGCCGGCGGCTGCGCTATGCTTCAGGTATCCATAGAGACAAATAAGCAGCCGGTTACATGCCATTAATGCTATGCGCTCCACCTGCCAGAGACTATGTTTTTGACAGATTTGTCAGCTTATATGCTGACACAAATCAGACTCTAGCCTAAGTGTTCCCACTAATGTTATAATGCCCCTGTGGCTGTTGACATGGTTTATAAGAGCAGCAGCAACACCAGCTCTGCACATCTCTGCCTCCCGTGATGAACGCAGTGCAAATGTCTGCACCCGGCTTCATCTGAACACCGTGCAGGCTCAGGGGGGCAGAGCTGACATGGGGGACACGGTGCAGGCTCAGGGGAACATAGTGGACATGGAGGACACGGCGCAGGATCAGGGGGGCAGAGCGGACATGGAGGACACCATGCAGGATCAGGGGGGCAGAGCGGACATGGAGGACACGGCCAGGCCGGAGTTTTGCACACTTTACGCTAACGGCTGCCTGAGTCCTGTGTCATTGCTCCTTCACTGGACACAGCGTCCTGATGAAGCTGGGGGGGTCACACCGGGTGACCACACATTGTCAGGGAAGAAGAGATTGTCACCACAAACACGACGCACAATTTTCACCATGTGCATGGACACAGGGCTGGCTCCAGGTTTTTGTGGGCCCCGAGCGAAACAGTCTCAGTGGGCCCCTTTAACACATACTATGATTCATGAATATAATATAGAAGCTGCAGGCTGTATTTATGTAATATAGAGGCTCCTGAGTGGGCTGTATATATAATATAGAGGCTGTTCAGGGTTGTATATATAATATGGAGACTGCCAGGGTGTATATATAGCATAGAGCCTGCGGGCTGTATATTTTATTTGAAGGCTGTGCTGGGCTATATATACTATTTGGAAGCTGTGCTGGGCTGTATATATAATATGGAAGCTGTGCTGGACTATATATATTATTTGGAGGCTGTGCTGGGCTGTATATATTATTTGGAAGCTGTGGCAGCCCAGCAGCAGCCTCCAAATAATATATCCAGCCCAGCACAACCTCCAAATAATATATATAGTCCAGCACAGCTTCCATATTATATATACAACCCAGCACAGCCTCCAAATAGTATATATAGCACAGCTTCCATATTATATATACAGCACAACAGCAGTCTCCATATACCTCAGCAGCAGCCTCCGTGTACCCCAGCACAGCTCCGTATACAGCCATCACATTATCCGTATACCACCAGCAAAGCCTCTGTATACCCTAGCACAGCCTTTGTATACCACAGCACAGCTTCTAGATATCCCAGCACATCCTTTATATACAGTCAGCACAGCCTCTATACACAGTCAGCACAGCCTCTATATACCCCAGCACAGCGTCTATATACAGTCAGCACAGCCTCTATATACAGTCAGCAAAGCCTCTATATACAGTCAGCACAGACACTATATACAGTCAGCACAGTCTCTATATACAGTCAGCACAGCCTCTATATACAGTCAGCACAGACACTATATACAGTCAGCACAGCCTCTATATACCCCAGGACAGCCTGTATATACAGTCAGCACAGCCTCTATATACAGTCAGCACAGGCAGCCTCTATATAGAGTCAGCACAGCCTCTATATACAGTCAGCAAAGCCTCTATATACAGTCAGCACAGCCTCTATATACAGTCAGCACAGCCTCTATATACAGTCAGCACAGGCAGCCTCTATATAGAGTCAGCACAGCCTCTATATACAGTCAGCCTCTATATACAGTCAGCACAGCCTCTATATACAGTCAGTACAGCCTCTATATACAGTCAGCACAGCCTCTATATACAGTCAGCACAGCCTCTATATACAGTCAGCCTCTATATACAGTCAGCACAGCCTCTATATACAGTCAGCACAGCCTCTATATACAGTCAGCACAGGCAACCTCTATATAGAGTCAGCACAGCCTCTATATAGAGTCAGCTCAGCCTCTATATACAGTCAGCCTCTATATACAGTCAGCACAGCCTCTATATACAGTCAGCAAAGGTTCTATATACAGTCAGCACAGCCTCTATATACTTTCAGCACAGCCTCTATATACAGTCAGCACAGCCTCTATATACAGTCAGCACAGCCTCTATATACAGTCAGCAATCTCTATATACAGTCAGCACAGCCTCTATATAGTCAGCACAGCTTCTATATACAGTCAGCACAGCCTCTATATACAGTCAGCACAGCCTCTATACACCCCAGCACAGCCTCTATATACAGTCAGCACAGCCTCTATATACAGTCAGCATAGACTCTATATAAAGTCAGCACAGCCTCTATATACCCCAGCACATCCTCTATATACAGTCAGCACAGCCTCTATGGTACATATAATCCCCCATCCTGCTGATCATACTCACCTTCCATCCGCTCCCCCGGGGCTGTGTCCTCCTCAGATTCTTCCCCACCACATCCTTATAGCAGCAGCTTCTAGGACTGTGGAGCTTCCTCCTTCCTGCACCATGTGATGAGATTGCAGGGTGATGACTCATCACTCTGCTACTGTAGGCAAAGAAGGAAGCTCCACTGCTCCCTGGAGCCAGCACATGGCTAATCTGCATCGCATGCAAATTAGCCATGTGCACTGGCAGCGCAGTGGAGCACTCAGCGCCTTGCGGAGTCTGCCTGATGTGCCCCTTGTTGACAGGGCTGTCTGTTCCTAATGGGCCCCTGGCTGTCAGGGCTGCCTGTCCCTGATGGCCAGTGAGCCCCCCCAGCTATTCAAGGCCCTGGCACTTGCCCGGGTATGCCGGGTGCTGACGCCGGCCCTGCATGGACACATACATATATCACCACACACGCACGAAGAACCAGTACGTACACTACACAAACAGATTTTGACACGCCAACACTACGCAGATCCACACGCAGTACATTAGGACAAACCCCAAATAGATATGGAGAATGGGTTTAAAATGTAGTGGAATAATAATACCTGTTAACCAATGTAAATAGTACCCATGCTCAAAAACTGTAAAAAGTAGTGTACAGAAGGGTGGAGGAACTGGGCTCTGTCCCAAGTAAATTAAGTTGTGAACAGAAAGTGCCTTGGTAGGGTAAGAAGGTTAGACCCGGCCTCCTAAGCAGTGACACCCATAGGGAATGTGTAAAAAGTTTAAAAATGTATACCCGTTGTGTGTTTAAGCCATCAGAGACTTTACTGCTGGACTTTACCCTTTTTCCCATTTTCATGAACTTGGACAATGGTCACAGGACTTGTGTGACAAAAACTTACTTTTTCCAGCCTGAGGCAGATGGACTAGTGCCGTATGGACTGCTGACTGCTTTTCATACTTTTCATAATTTTCCCCTTCTTTTTCAGTGATTTTTGTATTTTTCAATTTAAGACTTTGTAAATACCGTTATCAAATGTATATAAAATGTTTAGAGTGTTAAGTTCTAAAGAAAACTTTTGCTCAGTCCGGGAGAACTGAAGTTAACTAAGGGGGAATGTGGCACCCTGGTTGGGGCACCACAGGAACTCTTAGGACACAGACACAATGGAGAAGTACACAGCAAGCAGACCTCACTTACTAACACAACTTACAACACCCCTTTCACCCCAGGCCTCTAGGGGGAGCTCCACTGGTTACCTTAAGCCAGTTCCCCCTATAAATACGGGTCCTGGAGGGAGAAACAGTGGAGTGTGCAGTCGCTTTAGAACTGTGAACAGCTAGGAGAGCTGACCTGGTACTGGAGCCACACTAGGCCCATACCAGCACACCCGGAAAGTGGGAGACCCTTGCAATAGGGTCATAGGAACAGGAGGCAAATACTTTACAGGGACAAAGGAGTTACCCCAACTCGCCCCAACAACCCGGACACTGCGTCCGAGCTGCAGGAGCCATAGTGCAGGCTGCAGAGAAACCAGCACCCTAACAAGGGAGTTTAGCTCCCTGGACACCTGAAGCACCACCAAATGAGAGCCGGAGTGAACGTGTCACAATAATCCTTTATAGTGCCCTCAGTGCAGCAAATTCAGGAGTATCAAAGCACACCAGAACGTGCGATCCTGATTTGGTAGGATTTTATATCCACCAGACCCTGTTAGAACTGTACACATCAGGAAGCCTATACCACTGCTTGCTGTGGAATCTCCAGGAGTGTCTGCTTCATCACCCGGTCGAGTGTAACTGTCGACACCAGTAAAAGGTACAGAAAAGACTTTATGTGTCTGTTCATTCTTCCTGGACTAATACCTAAAACAACCAAGCTGTCGTATTCCATCCAGTACAACTCCTGGCCCCGGGGACTCCTGCTCATCCTGTGGGGAGCATCCCAACTAGCTGCCGCACATCCCCCGGAGGCCCAAGCAGCGCCGGTGCCATCACCAGACTCCCACAGGTTGCGTCACGACAATCAAGATTCATCCCAAACCTTTAACCCCTTTTTATTTGACCACCGGGCCCCACAGCCTCCGGCGCGGAACCGTGACAAGTGCTGCATCGCCTGAGACCTGAGAACCCGGCAATGGTGAGTCAGGTACACATCCACCAATCAAAGAGCGGTATAGGCCTATTCCACCTGCACATTATCAAAAAGCCAAAGAAATGCTACAGGACATGAAGGACGCAGGTGTTATACGAGATAGCTCTAGCCCCTGGGCAGCCCCATTTGAAAAAGGATTTCAGTATGAGAATGTGTGTAGACTATAGGCAAATAAACCGCATAACACACAAGGATGCTTACCCGTTACCTCATATAGAGGAATCCTTAGCTGCATTGAAATCTGCCAATTACTTCTCCGCTTTAGATCTCACTAGTAGGTATTGGCAGGTGTCCGTAGCCGAGGAAGACCACGAGAAGACGGCATTTGCAACACCTATGGGCATATGTGAATTTAACAGCATGCCCTTCGGACTATGTAATGCACCCGGAACCTTCCAGAGGTTAATGGAGAGTTGCCTGGGGCATAAGAACTTTGAGATGGTACTGCTCTACCTTGATGACGTGATTGTGTACTCCAAGACCTACGGGGAACACGTCGCCCATCTAGCAGAGGTGTTTGAAGCTCTGGCCAAATACGGGATGAAGCTAAAACCATCAAAATGCCACCTGTTAAAGCCAAGAGTACAGTACCTGGGACACATAGTCAGTGCCCAAGGCGTGGCCCCCGATCCAGACAAGGTGACAGCAATAAAGGAGTGGCCAGAATCCAAGACCTTAAAGGAAGTACGTCAATTCCTGGGATTGGTGGAGGCTCATAAAGAAGTACACCAAGAAGGCTGCTCCCCTGCAAGACCTCCTAGTAGGCCAACCCACAAAGGGCAAGTCTAAGGATTCTCCGTGGAAGTGGGGTAAGGAACAAGAGAAATCATTCCAGATAATGAAAGAAGCCCTGACAGGAGAAGAAATCCTTGCTTACCCGGACTACAACCTGCCATTCCTGCTGTACACGGACGCCAGCAATGTGGGACTCGGAGCCGTCCTTTCTCAAAAGCAAGACGGCAAAGAAAGGGTGATCGCCTATGCCAGTAGGAAGCTGCGCCCCACAGAGAGGAACCCAGAGAACTACAGTTGCTTTAATCTAAGGGGTATTAGTTATATACCTTTGGTTCCTCTCCCTTCATGGACAGATTTTGGGATATTTTTAAGATAGCAGTGGGTTATACTGGATATTGATGTTGAAATTAATTATCAATACACTAAATATCATACCCCTATAACTAAGAGAAACCTCCCCCCCCCCCCTTTTTTTACCTGGGGACTCTTTTCTATAAATCATTTGGAATACTGCTATAGTCATGAATTGATATTGGTTATATATAATGTTATGCCATCATCAGCCTCTGAGTCCACTATAACTCGGTGTAGGAGGAATTTGTCCAAATGAAGTGGGGAGAATGAATTATGTTTGATCTGTACCATATAATATGGAGTGGGGAGAATGAATTATGTTTGATCTGTACCATATAATATGAAATGGGGAGAATGAATTATGTTTGATCTGTGCCATATAATATGGAGTGGGGAGAATGAATTATGTTTGATCTGTGCCATATAATATGGAGTGGGGAGAATGAATTATGTTTGATCTGTGCCATATAATATGGAGTGGGGAGAATGAATTATGTTTGATCTGTGCCATATAATATGGAGTGGGGAGAATGAATTATGTTTGATCTGTGCCATATAATATGGAGTGGGGAGAATGAATTATGTTTGATCTGTGCCATATAATATGGAGTGGGGAGAATGAATTATGTTTGATCTGTGCCATATAATATGGAGTGGGGAGAATGAATTATGTTTGATCTGTGCCATATAATATGGAGTGGGGAGAATGAATTATGTTTGATCTGTGCCATATAATATGGAGTGGGGAGAATGAATTATGTTTGATCTGTGCCATATAATATGGAGTGGGGAGAATGAATTATGTTTGATCTGTGCCATATAATATGGAGTGGGGAGAATGAATTATGTTTGATCTGTACCATATAATATGGAGTGGGGAGAATGAATTATGTTTGATCTGTACCATATAATATGGAGTGGGGAGAATGAATTATGTTTGATCTGTACCATATAATATGGAGTGGGGAGAATGAATTATGTTTGATCTGTACCATATAATATGGAGTGGGGAGAATGAATTATGTTTGATCTGTGCCATATAATATGGAGTGGGGAGAATGAATTATGTTTGATCTGTGCCATATAATATGGAGTGGGGAGAATGAATTATGTTTGATCTGTACCATATAATATGGAGTGGGGAGAATGAATTATGTTTGATCTGTACCATATAATATGGAGTGGGGAGAATGAATTATGTTTGATCTGTGCCATATAATATGGAGTGGGGAGAATGAATTATGTTTGATCTGTGCCATATAATATGGAGTGGGGAGAATGAATTATGTTTGATCTGTACCATATAATATGGAGTGGGAGAATGAATTATGTTTGATCTGTGCCATATAATATGGAGTGGGGAGAATGAATTATGTTTGATCTGTGCCATATAATATGGAGTGGGGAGAATGAATTATGTTTGATCTGTGCCATATAATATGGAGTGGGGAGAATGAATTATGTTTGATCTGTGCCATATAATATGGAGTGGGGAGAATGAATTATGTTTGATCTGTACCATATAATATGAAATGGGGAGAATGAATTATGTTTGATCTGTGCCATATATTATGGAGTGGGGAGAATGAATTATGTTTGATCTGTACCATATAATATGGAGTGGGGAGAATGAATTATGTTTGATCTGTACCATATAATATGAAATGGGGAGAATGAATTATGTTTGATCTGTGCCATATATTATGGAGTGGGGAGAATGAATTATGTTTGATCTGTACCATATAATATGGAGTGGGGAGAATGAATTATGTTTGATCTGTGCCATATATTATGGAGTGGGGAGAATGAATTATGTTTGATCTGTACCATATAATATGGAGTGGGGAGAATGAATTATGTTTGATCTGTGCCATATAATATGGAGTGGACTATAATTGATCACTTTGTGAGGTTTTGAATTACATATATCAGCATTGATGCTGGGGAACATCATGTTCTACATTTTAATGAATTTATATGAATTGTCCAGCACATCTAAAATAAAGTTTTTTCACTTTTGATAAATTTGGGCTGTGTAGATCGATTTTTTCCTCTTTGGTGTTCTTTTGCTAATTTAACGATTAGCCCTATATATATATAAGTCCAATATTCCCACTATGACAGATACACATACACTGAATCAAAAATGAAGTCAATGTATGAAATGTTGCTGTGTATTTTGTTAATACAGGCTCCAGTAGGGAGACTGCAGGGGGCGCCCTCCCCTCCTCTGTCCTGTCCGGCCGTCTTCACCAGAGAGACGAGGGGAAGGGGCGCCTGCAGGAGAAACTGAAACTATTTCACTCCGAGGCCACCATGATGCCAATCATACTGTAAGTGACGTACTGTGTGTAGATTAATGTGTGCACTGTGTGTGTGTGTGTGTGTGTGTGTGTGTGTGTGTGTGTGTGTGTGTGACATCCGCAATGTCCTATCTACTGTCTGTATGTGTTGTCTATCTATCCCACTCTTCATCCCAATACACCCCTCTATCTATCCATCCCTCTATCCATTCATCCCTCTATATCCATCCATCCATCCCTCTATATCTATTCATCCATCCATCCTTCTATCCATCCATCTATGCATCCCTCAATATCTATCCATCCATCCATCCATCCATCCATCTATCCATCCCTCAATATCTATTCATCCATCCATCCATCCATCTGTATCTATCCATCCATCTATTTCTCTATATATATATCTATTCATCGCTCTATCTATCTATCTATCTATCTATCTATCTATCTATCTATCTATCTATCTGTCTATCCCTTCATCCACTGTGTGTGATATCTGCAATGTGCTATGTGCTGTCTGTATGTGTTGTCTAAGTATCCCACTCTTTATCCCTCTATCAATCCATCCATCCCTCTACATCCATCCATCCATCCCTCTCCATCTATCCATCCCTCTTTATGTATCAATCCATGGCTCTATATCTATCCATCCAATCCTCTCCATCTATCCATTCCTCTATAGCTATCCATCCATCCCTCTTTATCTATCCCCTCTATATCTATCCATCCATCCATCCCTCTCCATCTATCCATTCCTCTATAGCTATCCATCCATCCCTCTTTATGTATCAATCCATGGCTCTATATCTATCCATCCAACCCTCTCCATCTATCCATTCCTCTATAGCTATCCATCCATCCATTCCTCTATATCTATCCATCCAGATCGCGGTCCGGCGCTGGAGACCAGAAAGCCGGCCAACAGCTCCGGACCACCCGCACCCTGCCATGGCCTGCCCGGAAGAGCAGTGTAGGGCCCCAAACGACCATCCCCAGTGTTGCTGCGGCCCCCGTCGTGGACCCTGGTGACGGATCCGAGGAGACTTCGGGGGGCTGCCGCGGCATGCGAGAGCTCTCCTGTGAGACGACACAGATGTACCTGCGGTGCGTCGGCCGGTCCTCCTAGACATCGTGAGGTCTGAAGATCCCCTGAGCCATCCGCCCTGTCCAGCGCCATCCGGACACCTGTGGTGGGAGCAGGATCTTCCCGCCTCTCCTCCTTGCCGCACCGCCGTCGATAGAGCACACTAGCAGCCTGACTCTGCCCCCCTCCTGGGCTCCTCTGACGCCTTCAGCCGGCCTGATCCATGGTGCTTGAGAGCTGTTGGTGAAGTGCGGGGCTGGTGGTGCTGCCTGCCCGGTTTCTGAACGGATCCCTGGTCTGGCATCCGTCCAACTGCCCCTCTGCAGCTGCCCGCTCCATCACCGCCACCACATCCTTTTCTGATTCTCCCGGCCCGAGGGTTGATGGAGAGGGCGGGGTGCCTCTATCTGCTACCCCGTACCCCGATGCTTCTCATCCCTGACCAGGACCCCTCCTGCCACCTGATCACCAGGCTCTTAACGCTGACGCACGACCAGAGAAGCAACAAACAAATCAGGCCGGTGAGCCTGCCACGCAGCATCTGAGCGAAGGTGAGTGCAGCCTGAGCGGGGTAACTGTGTGCTGAGAGAGGTGAGTGTGGGCTGAGAGGGGTGAGTGGGTACTGAGAGGTGTGAGTTTGCGCTGAGCGGAGTGAGTGTGGGCCGAGAGGGGTGAGTGGGTGCTGAGTGGTGTTAGTGCAGGCTGAGGGGGGAGGGTACCTGGCTGTTCTGTGCAGCTTATAGGACTTTTGGTCCTTTGGTGATGACTGTGACATCACTACAGGTCCGGTCAGGTCAGTGTGAGTGACGGGAGCATCCGGGGGCATTGTGGAGGTGGCGGCAGCGGTGAAGGGAAGCGATAAGGTGTGTACAGCATGTGGATGCATTGGTCATCGGGTGCTGGTAGTGGTGAGTGACATGGAGCACATACTGAACGCCATATTGTTACACCCATGACTTGGGTGTACAAATATGGCATGGCCGGAAGTGACATAGGCAAACAACCCAATGGGAGTGGATGAGCCACTGCAATTATATAAGTAGATATACAGGGATTGGACAAAATAATGGAAATACCTGGAAAAATCAACAAAAGTTATGGTACCTTTACACGCCGCGACGGCAGGCTGGATACAGCCCGCTACAGGCTACAAATGTAGCTTGTAGCGTCAATGTAGCCCGTCGTAGCGGCGTCTGAAGACGCGACGCTACAGCCGGCGACAGATACATCTGTTTATGGGCTCTGCTCGAAAACTGATGGCTACATCGCCGATGGTAGCGAGCTGTATCGGCGTGTAAAGAAGCAACGGAAGGGAACTCCGGACACCCGGGGCTGTAGCTGCAATGTAGCTAAGGCGTGTCCCAGGCTCCGGGTTACCACGCCCCATCACCGATCATTGGAGGAAGCTCCTGCATGACGATTGGTAGTCGCTGCCTAGGGCGGCATATTTAAGGAGCTGACCAGTCACACTACACAATCGCTCGAGCGTGCTGTATTTCTCAGCCTCCTGCGATGCCTGACCAATCATGATGATATTGCGCTGTCCTATCAGCGTACGGACGGCTCGTAATCCACGATTGTGGCACGCCTATGTGCTGTCCCTGCTGTACCAGGTCCGCCCATAGTAGCTTATTGTAGCTCTGTGTAAACGTGGTACGCTAAGCTACAGCTGGCTACTTGACACACCCGGCGATGTAGCTAGCTACAGATGTAGCGTGGCGTAGCGCACCTTATGGCGGCGTGTAAAGAGGGTGCGTTGACCGTTTGTAGCCGTTTGAGCGTGCTCGTGCACGTGAAGTAGCGCGATGTATCCAGCCTGCCGTCGCGGCGTGTAAAGGTACCATTAGTTTAATATGGTGTAGGTCCACCTTTTGCGGCAATTACAGCCTCAATTCCCCGAGGTATGGATTCATACAAGGTGCTATCATTGGTCCGGTGTATCTCCACAAAATAGCACCCCAGATCATCACAGAACCTCCGCCATGTTTTACGGTTGGGAGAAGGCAGTCTGGATGGAATGCTTCTTTCGGCTGTCTCCAAACGTACACTCAGCCGGAGGTCAGAAAATGGGGTAAACGATGATTAGTCTGAGAATATCACATGTTTCCACTGCTCGAGGGACCAATTCTGGAGGTTTCTACACCACTGTAAATGCTGGGAAACATTTGTCATTGAGGGCAGCGGTTTTCTAATTGCAGCTCTTCTGTGGAATCCAGATTTGTGCAGCTCCCGACGAACAGTTTTCGTGGACACTGGGTTCTGTAGGTGTTCATCGAGCTCAGCAGTGATTTTCGTAGTCGTGGTCTTGCGATCCTCTCTCACAATTCGCTTTAGAGTCAGACGGTCTCTCTCGGTTATCTTCGACTTTCGGCCGGACCTGTGCTTTGCTGCGGACGTTTTTACCTTGTCTTTCAAACGTAGTCATTACTTTGGAGACAGGTCCTCTTGACACGCCAAGCATTCGGGCACTTTCTGTTACACTAGCGCCTGCCATACGAGCAACAACAATTTGGCCTTTTTGAAAATCCGAAAGGTTCTGCCATTGGTATCTGGTTCTCATCAGTGTTCTTACAATTCGGCAAGACAAACAGTTAATTTACATACACATATCACTTAACACAAATAATCAACTACAAAACATTAACATATGTCACAGTTTGCATGTTTATAACAACATGTTCGAAGATTATGATGCCAAAACGTTAGGTGTTTCCATTATTTTGTAAAACCCCTGTATGTTTAGGTTTATTTTTTCCCCCCACATGATCCCTGTGGCAGTTATGTATAGGGTGTGATGTGTGTATTATAATGGTGTAAGGCCCCTTTCACATCAGCGTTTCTGTCTGGATCCGGACAGAAAACCGCATCTGCCGCCTGACGGCCGCACTTCCGGTACACTTGCAGCGAGCGCCATGCATTCTCTATGGGGCTTGTGGCAAATGCGGCATTGCAGCGATCTGGCAGTGGCGGCCGCAAAAAAAAAAATGCAGCTGACTGCAAGTGCCGAATCACGGCAATACCGCACTTGCCGCAAGCCCCATAGAGAATGCATGGCGCTTGCCGCAAGTGTACCGGAAGTGTGGCCGTTAGGCGGCAGATGCGGTTTTCTGTTCGGATCAGCTGTTGTGAAAGGGGCCTTATTTATATGTTTGTTATTCTGCACATTGACCTGTAGAATATTCGCTCTGTTAGGATTCCACTTGCCAGCTCAAACAGTTGTCATATGATCAACTCACATGTGATTTGCTGACTTGTGGTCTTGCGACGACGGACATCTCCTCCTGCTCCCATTGTTATCATTTTAAGTTGATAGATGCAGGAGGACACGTCCGGTATGTTTTTTGGCAACTTATTTGTGCAGTATGAGGTCCTGCAGTAGCTGAGGTGTTTATAATGTTCTGTAGCAGCTGAAGTACCTGATTTGAGGTTCTGAATCAGCTTAGTTGTGTATTATGAGATTCTGCCGTAACTGAGGCATGTTCTACAGTTCCAAAGTGTGAATTAGAAGCTTCTGCAGCAGCTTAGCTATGTGTTGCTGCAGCTGAGGTGTGCAGTATGAGGCCCTATGGCAGCTGAAGTGTGTAGCATGAAGTTCTGCGGCAGCTGATGTGTGCAGTATGAGGTTCTGTGGCAGCTGAGGTGTGCAGTATGGGGTTTTGAGGCAGCTGAGGTGTGCAGTATGAGGTTCTGCAGCAGCTGCGCTGTGTATTATGAGGTTCTGCAGCAGCTGTGCTGTGCACAACGAGCTTCTGCAGTGGGTGAGTTGTATGTTACGAGTTTCTGCAGCAGCTGAAATGTGTATTTTTTTCCAGTAACCGGGTTTTCCAGTATGAGGTCCTTAAGCAGCTGTGGTGTGCATTATGAGCTTCTGCAGCAGCTGTGGTTCTACACTGTCTGAGATTGTATTATGATGTTCTGCAGCATTGGGGTGTGTTTTGCAGTGTGAATTATGAGGTTCTCCAGTGGCTAAGGTATGTTTTGTAGCAGCTTAGGTGTGTATTATACAGCACTGCGATAGCTGAGGTGTATTAGTATGAAATTCTGCATTAGCTGAGGTATTGTGAGGTTCTGCAGCAGTTGAGGTGTGTGTTATCAAGTTCTGTAGCAGCTGAGATATGTGTTAGTATGAGATTCTGCAGCAGCTGAGGTATTGTGAGGTTCTGCAGCAGTTGAGGTGTGTAGTATGAAGTTCTTCAGCAGCTGTATTGTGTGTTATGAAGTTCTGTAGTAGCTGAGTTCTGTGTTATGATATTCTGTAGCAACTGAGGTGTCTAATATGAGGTTCTCCTGCAGCTGATAAAGGGGTTTGTATATGCTGAGGTCAATGAACAGCGCCCCCTGGCCTCATGTTATGTATGTGGTACTGCACCTCAGCCTAGTCAGGTGTATGGGGCTGAGAGGCAGCACCAGATATAACCCAAGGACACTTTATTGTGTAGAAACTAAAGATTTTTATTTATATATTTTGTACAATCCCTTTAACTCCTTCACGACCAAAGATGTATATATTTATATTTAATTCGTTGGCGGTGTCCCTCCCCCTGATGCGAGCTCACACTGTGAGCTCACATCCTCCCTCACACATCCCAGCTGATCTCATCAGCTCAGGTGTGTAGCTAACAGCACCGATCAGGTCACGGGACCTCCATCTGTTACCTCGACAGCCCGGGGTCCTCTGATGACCCCGGATCCTGTCTGCAATCACTTCCTGTGGATGCCTGACAAGCACCAGTAGAAAGTGATGATTTGTGCTATATAGAGATAATAATAATAATAATAAAACTTTATTTGTATAGCGCCAACATATTCCGCAGCGCTTTACAGTACAACGGTACATATAAGAAAAATATACGGTACAGAAACGTAATGCAGAACAGTAGTTACATACCAAAAACATAGAATCAACTTAGGAAATACAATAAGAAAGGCAGAAAATGAAGGTGACCCTGCTCGAAGGAGCTTACAATCTAAGACGGGATGGGAACACAATTTGTTGTAGCTCATCTCTACATAGTACAAGCAACAAGATGTGGAGCACTGAGGCCCTTTATGGGGCAGTTTAAAATAAAGAAAAATGAAAAAAACGTTTTAAGAGTAAGAACCCCCCCCCCCCCAATAAAAGTTCAAATCACCCCCCTTTTGTCCCACTGAAAATAAAATCAATTAATCAGATCTGTAAACCACAAAATGGAAAAAAAGTCCATATTATTATGTTTTTTTAGTCACTGCAGCATTGCAATAAAATGCAATAGCAGAAGAGCATAAATATATATGTATTTTGGCCTTTTTGCCCCCGAGTACAGGCTGAGCAGCGGGTCGCCTCCATACTCTGCTCTTCTCATCCTGGACATTTCTAGTAAATTCACAAGCTTTGAATAGTAGATGTGGAACCCATCAATAGGGCCACAACCTGCTCAGCTCTCAGCCAAGAGGTGACAAAACTCCCATTCTCCAGACTGATGGAGGTCCCAGCGGTGAGATACGTTTATCATATCTATTATGTATGAGATCAGCAGACACATTTAAGTGTAAGTTCACACCTGGTGAATTTAATGTGGATTTAAGGTGCAGATTCTTCAGTGCAAATTCGGAGGCGTTTATTGTACAATACATGGGAAGAAACTGGGTAAAAAAAACAATAAGGGGGAGAACTGGATAAAAAAACCAATAGGGGTGGCACCAAAAGGCAGTTTGGCACAGGGCACCATTTAGGCTAAGGCCGGCCCTGCAGCTGAGATGTGTGTTTTGAGGTTCTGCAGCAGCTGTGATGTGTATTATGCTGCTATGCAGCTGCTGAGATGTGTATTATGAGGTTCTGCAGCAACTGAAGTGGTGTAGTATGTTGGTATGTGCTATTATTAATGATTTCATATTACTGATCTTATAAAATAATCTGCAATAATTTAGTTTGGCCACTTCTCATGCAACAAGAGAAGAAAGTGCAGGGTTCTACTATTAAAGACAGGAATTATATATATATCCAAGGAATTACTACTAAAATATAACTTTTATTGATAATTGTTTTTAAAAGGAATCTATAGTCCCGATCAAATGTGCAACTGACTTTCTAGAGGAAGATGGGGGAGGAGGGGGGCGCACCTAGCCCGACCCTATGCTCTCCCTATCTCACCCTACCTGACACCCTACGACAGACGGTGGACGCAGCGCGTGCAAGCCAACCGGGAGACGACCGGCTGGCGAGCTGCTAACCATAACTCAGCCGTTAGCCGGTCATTTCCCGGCTGGCGAGCCTCTGACCTCCGTGCTGCAGGTAGCCGCGGCTGAGTTCCGGTTAGCAGCTCGCCAGCAGCTGAACGCGGCGACCAATCAGAATAGCGGCGCGTGGCACGGCGGCATGTGTAAAATACAGTGACGACTTCAGATTTGAAATATGGCGCCATGGCGCACCGCTATTCTGATTAGTCGCCGCGTTCAGCGCCGACCAATCAGAATAGCGGTGCGCGCTATGGCGCCATATTTCAAATACACTGAGTACAGTGTATTTGAGATATGGTGCCATGGAGCACGGCGCTGATGGCGGCGACCAATCAGAGAAGCGACATTCAAACCGCGTGCCGCTTCTCTAATTGGTCGCCGCGTTCAGCGCCAACCAATCAGAATAGCGGCGCTCGCCATGGCGCACATTGTATTTCAAATATGGCGGCATGGCGAGCGCCGCTATTCTGATTGGTCGCTGCATTCAGCGCCGACCAATCAGACAACCGACGCGCGGTTTGAATGCTGCTTCTCTGATTGGTCGCCGCGTTCAGCGCCGACCAATCAGAATAGCGGCGCTCACCTTGGCGCCATATTTAAAATACAATATGCTCAGTGTATTTCAAATATGGCGCCATGGAACGCGACGCTATTCTGATTGGTCGCTGCTGAATGCGGCGGCCAATCAGAGGAGCGGCGCGCGGTTTGAATGCCGCTTCTCTGATTGGTCGCCGCATTCCGCGCCGACCAATCAGAATAACGGCGCTCGCCATGCCGCCATATTTGAAGTAAAATGTGCGCCATGGCGAGCGCTGCCATTCTGATTGGTCGGCGCTGAACGCAGCGAACAATCAGAGAAGCGGAACGCGGTTTGAATGCCGCTTCTCCGATTGGTCACCGCGTTCAGCGCGGACCAATCAGAATAGTGGCACTCGCGATGCCGCCATATTTGAAATACAATGTGCGCCATGGCGAGCGCCTCTATTCTTATTGGTCGGCACTGAACACGGCGAGCAATCAGAGAAGCGGCATTCAAACTGCGCGCCGCTTCTCTCATTGGTTGCCGACAGCCGCGGCCATCAATGAGCGACGCGGTATTCAAATTGCGATATTGGCGCGCAATTTGTACTGCCGTTCATAGGGTGACACAGTTCACTCCTGTTTACAAGGTCTGTCAGTCAGTGTGACACAGTTTAGTGCTGTATACAAGGTCTGTCAGTCAGTGTGACGCAGTTTACTCCTGTATACAAGGTCTGTCAGTCAGTGTGACGCAGTTTACTCCTGTATACAAGGTCTGTCAGTCAGTGTGCTACAGTTTACTCCTGTATACAAGGTCTGTCAGTCAGTGTGACACAGTTTACTCCTCTTTATAAGGTTTGTCAGTCAGTGTGACACAGTTTACTCTTGTATACAAGGTCTGTCAGTCAGTGTGACGCAGTTTACTCCTGTCCTTCATTTCTGTCTACAAGGCTGTCAGTCATAGTGTGATGAACCTCACTCCTGTCTACTAGGTCTGTCAGTCAGTGTGACCTCCTTCACTCCTGTCTACAAGGCTGTCAGTCACTGTGACGAACGTCACTACTGTCTACAAGGCTGTCAGTCAGTGTGACGCACTTCACTCCTGTATATAAGGCTGTCAGTCAGTGTGACGCACTTCACTCCTGTCTACAAGGCTGTCAGTCAGTGTGACGCACTTCACTCATGTCTACAAGGCTATCGGTCAGTGTCACAAATTTTACTCCTGTCTACAAGGCTGTCAGTCAGTGTGACGAAAATCACTCCTGTCTACAATGCTGTCAGTCAGTGTGACGCATTTCACTCGTGTTTACAAGGTATTCTAGAATACCCGATGCGTTAGAATCGGGCCACCATCTAGTATAAATATAATTATTGTGTTTGTTCAAGTGATTAGTTTTGTAGATATATATATATATATATATATATACTAGATAGTGGCCCAATTCTAACGCATCGGGTATTCTAGAATATGTGGTTGTGCGGCTTTGCGGGTGTGCAGCAGTGACCCCCTCAGTTTCTCACCGCCTCCAGGCTTCTATCCAGCCGCCTATAACTCCAGCATGTCTTCTTTTTCTTCCTCCAGCATAGACGTCAGCAATTCCAAGGCCTCAGGGGGGCGGAGTTAAGAGGGGGCATCATAATAGGCGTGTCCAAGCGCATAGCCCTGATGTGGTGGGCGTGTCCTCGTTTACGACCATTACGACGCCCCCTTTGGTAGCTCCACCCCCCGGCCTTTGAATTTCTGAAGTCTATGCTGCGAAAAGAAGAAGAATGGCGGTGTGATCGGAGGGGAGATGGAGAGGTGGGCAGATGGAGCATGGAGTGGGTGAGCAGCGGGCGGGGACCAAGCAGAGGGGGCCCGGGAGACTGGGCGGACTGTGCCTGTTTCGCTGTAACATGTGAAGAGATAAGTAGAGTGAGGCGCTAATGAGAGGGACCAGCTCCGGATCCTTCAATTTGCAGCCTCTCTTTCTATGTTTTGCTGTAACGGAGATCATGCGTCGCTGATTGGTCGTGCCCGGCCAGCCGCGACCAATCAGCGACACGGGATTTGCGTTAGAGAGAGACAGTGTGACGTGAGTGCAAGGTGAGTGTAAGACTAAGTATGACGTGACTGTAGGGCTGAGTGTGAGGTGAGTGCAGGGTGAGTGCAGGGCTAAGTGTGACGTGAGTGCAGGGCTAAGTGTGACATGAGTGCAGGGCAGAGTGTGACGTGAGTGCAGGGCAAAGTGTGACGTGAGTGCAGGGCAGAGTGTGACGTGAGTGCAGGGTGAGTGTTGGGCTGAGTGTGAGGGGAGTGCAGTGTGAGTGTGAGGGGAGTGAAGGTTGAGTGTGAGGGGAGTGCATTGTGAGTGTGACGTGAGTGCATGGTGAGTGTGACCTGAGAGCAGGGTGAGTGTGATGTGAGTGCATTGTGAGTGCGACGTGAGTGCATTGTGAGTGTGACGTGAGCACAGGGTGAGTGCAGGGTGAGTGTGACGTGAGTGCAGGGTGAGTGTGACGTGAGTATAACGTGAGTGCAGGGTGAGTGTGACGTGAGTGCAGGGTGAGTGTGACATTGGTGTGACGTGAGTGCAGGGCGAGTGTGACCTGAGTGCAGGTTGAGTGTGTGTCTGTGTGTTGAGTGCAGGACTGAGTGTGGTGTGTGTCTGTGTGTAGTGAGTGAGACTGAGAGTATGGTGACTGTGGTCTGGGGTCATTAGGCTGCAGTTCCTGGCTCCGGCTGCTGCTGTGTTTGCTCCCCCAGTCCGTGAAGATTAAGGACCTGAGGTGATGTCAGAGTCATGTGACATGGCTCCGCCCATGATTCTGACATCACCACAGGCCCTCTAAGCAAGCTTTAACCTATGGGGGCGCCGGACAGGAGGGCTGTGAACGGCTGGGAGCGGGCAGAGAGGGGTGGACACCGGGCTGCTGGAAGCAGAGGTGGGTGCAGCCGGCATCAGCTGTTCATTTAAAATGGCGGGCCCGGAAAGCCAACAGTGATGTCGGCTGTCCCACCTGCTATTTGAAGTATTTTCACCTGCTATTTGAAGTATTTTCACCTGCTATTTGAAGTGAACAGCTGATGCTTCGCATCAGCTGTTCACTTCAAATAGCGGTGAAGCCTGTCTGTCTGTGACAGGAATCCCGCGTCACTGATTGGTTGCTGGGCGACCAATCAGCGCTGGCGCAATTTCCGTGGCAGACAGAGAACCTTAGGCAATTATATAGTAGATATCTTATATATAATTGCCGTAGCGCACCTCCGTCATATTCGGCGCTACTTCCGTCGTCGTGGACGTGGCTGCCAAACGGAAGTGCGCTACGGCAATTATATATAAGAAGATATAGTGAAGCTCCTCCTGGCCGCGCTCCACTGCCCGCTCACCCCCCGCCTGTCACAACACTTCCCCCCGCTGCCCCATCACCCCCCCCCCCCGCCTGTCACCATAGCCCCCCTCCACTGCCCGGTCACCCCCAGCCTATCACCACTGCCCCTCCGCTGCCCGATCGCCCCCCCCCCACTCTCCGGTCACCCCCCGACTCTTACCACAGCTCCCTCCAGCGAGCCGCGATCTCTTTTCATGGGGCTTCAGGACCTCTGATGACGTCACGATGATGGGTGGAGTCACAGATCACATGACCGTGACGTCATCAAAGGTCCTCTCCCGATCTAACCTCCTCTGCCTACTCATCCCCCTGCGCTGCACACTGACCCATGATCTGCTCCCTCACCCCCCGCTCTGCCCACTGACCCCCACTCTGCCCCTGACCCTGCTCTGCCCACTCACCCCCACTCTGCCCACTCACCCCCACACTGACCCCCCAACTCTGCCCACTGACCCCCCAACTCTTCCCCCTGACCCCCTCTCTGCCCCCTCACCCCCACTCTGCCCATTGACCCCCACTCTGCCCATTGACCCCCACTCTGCCTACTGACCCCCACTCTGCCCCTGACCCTGCTCTGACCACTCACCCCCACTCTGACCACTCACCCCCCTACTCTGCCCACTGACTCCCCAACTCTTCCCCCTGACCCCCTCTCTGCCCCCTCACCCCCACTCTGCCCACTGACCCCCACTCTGACCACTCACCCTCACTCTGACCACTCACCCCCCTACTCTGCCCACTGACCCCCCAACTCTTCCCCCTGACCCCCTCTCTGCCCCCTCACCCCCACTCTGCCTCTGACCCCCAATCTGCCCACTGACCCCCCAACTCTTCCCCCTCACCCCCTCTCTGCCCCTGACCCCCACTCTGACCACTGACCCCCACTCTGACCACTAACCCCCACTCTGCCCACTGACCCCCCAACTCTTCCCCCTGACCCCCCAACTCTTCCCCCTGACCACCTCTCTGCCCCCTCACCCACACTCTGCCCACTGACCCTGCTCTGCCCACTCATCCTGCTCTGCCCACTCACCCCCACTCTCTGCCCACTCACCCCCTCTCTGCTCCCTGACCTGCTCTCTGCCCACTCACCCCCACTCTGCCCACTGACCATACTCTGCCCATTGACCCTGCTCGGCCCACTGACCCCTCACACTGACCCTGCTCTGCCCACTCACCCCTCACACTCACCCTGCTCGGCCCACTGACCCCTCACACTGCCCACTAAACCCTGCTCTGCCCAGTCACCCCCGCTCTGCCCGCTGACCCCTGCTCTGCTCACTGACTCTGCCCACTCACCCCTGCTCTGCCCACTCACCCCTGCTCTGCCCACTCATTTTTCCCACTAACCCCTGCTGTGCCTACTGACCCCTGCTCTGCCCAATCACTCTGCCCACTAACCCCTGCTCTGACCACTGACCCCCGCTCTCACCCTGCTCTGCCCACTGACCCCCCAATCCTGCTCACTGACCCTGCTCTGCCCATTGACCCCCCACTCTGCCCACTCACCCCTGCTCTGACCACTGACCCTGCTCTGACCCCCCCCCCTCTGGCTACTGACCATGCCCACTCACCCCAGCTCTGCCCACAGACCCCAGCTCTGCCTACTCACCCTGCTCTGACTACTGATTATACCCACTGACCCCTGCTCTGCCCAATGACTGTGCCCACTAACCCCTGCTCTGCCCATTGACCCCCCCACTCTGCCCACTGACTCCCGTTCTGCCCACTGACCCCCGCTCTGCCCACTGACCCTGCTCTGCCCACTGAGCCCCCCCCTCTGGCTACTGACCATGCCCACTGACCCCAGCTCTGCCCACAGACCCCAGCTCTGCCTACTGACCCTGCTCTGACTACTGATTATACCCACTGACCCCTGCTCTGCCCAATGACTGTGCCCACTAACCCCTGCTCTGCCCACTGATCCCCCACTCTGCCCACTCACCCCTGCTTTGCCCACTGACCCCAAGCTGATCGGATTCCCAGCCAACGACAGGTCCTGTCCTGGAAGCTACAAGACAGGTGGAGCGAGCCGCCGGAGGGTAAGTATCCTCACTCAGGTTTGTTTTTTTTATTATCACCATGAAGGAGCGGGGGGAAGGGGGGTGTGCAGGCTTCATCCTATTTCCCCCGCCTTCATCCTGTTTCCCCCGGCTCCATCCTGCCCCACTCGCTCCATTCTGCCCCCCCAACACAATCCTGCCCCCCTCCCCTCCTCAGCTGATCGCTTTCCCAGGCAACGACAGGTCCTAAAGGCCTGTAGGACCTAGAAGGCGGAGGTGGAGCGAGCCGCCGGACAGGTGAGTATCCTCACTGAGGATTTTTTTACTTTTACTGTGGACGACCGGGGACCAGGAGGAGTGGGGGACCGCGGTGACCACAGTATTGCCATATACCATAGTGCTGCTATACATCTGCTATAATGTACTGCCATATACCATAGTGCTGCTATACATGTACTGTAATGCACCGCCATATACCATAGCACTGCTATACATGTACTGTAATGTACCGCCATATACTATAGTGCTGCTATACATTTACTATAATGTACCACCATATACTATAGTGCTGCTATACATGTGCTGTAATTACCACCATATACCATCGTACTGCTATATATATATATATATATATATATATATATATACATATATATATATATATGTACTTCACTCATGTTGACTTAACAAGTTCTGTCAGTCACAGTATGTCAACTACATACATATTCTACACTACCCGATTCTTTAGAATCGGCCCGCCATATATAAAAGCCGAAGCCACTTCCGTCTTCAAGTGACAAAAATTACGTCACCGGACGCAAGTGCCTTGGGCACTACACCCGCTCAGGGTGGACCAAGATGCCGGCCGTAAGCACAGCGGGACTCACCCAGCCCCGCCACGCTTACAACCGCCCCAACACTGTCCAAAACACCCACACATCACGGGCGAGAGACGACCGCCGTTAGCCGGTTGTCTCCCGTCCGCCACACACCACTTCGGGAGACGACCGCCATTACCTGCGGTTGCTTTCACAAGTCCTGGCTCCCCCCCCTCACTTCCGGCGCCCGGGGCTGCGCAATGGCAGCCACATGGATCACCCTCCGCTCCTGCACTGCCACCAGCCTCTGGGGCTCAGTCCTCTGCCGGACGGCAGGAGTCCAAGTGGCCCCGGGGATACGGACACCGCTGCTGTGCAGCCTACACTGAGAGAGAGAGGTATGCAGCCTGTAGGATGAGGAGAGGTGGCGTCATGTCGCCCCTCCACCCTCCCCTGTGCTCTGCCCTCCAGCCTCCCCTGTCCTCTGCCCTCCAGCCTCCCCTGTCCTCTGCCCTCCAGCCTCCCCTGTCCTCTGCCCTCCAGCCTCCGCTCTCCTCACCCCTCCATATGCAATGTACAGTATGTGTATATATGTGTGTGTATGTAGCCACTTCTGTCACTTTGTCCGCACTTCCGTCACTTTGTCCGCACTTCCGTCACTTTGTCCGCACTTCCGTTACTTTCTCCGCACTTCCGTCACTTTCTCCGCACTTCCGTCACTTTCTCCGCACTTCCGTCACTTTCTACACACACATACACACACACACAAACACACACACACTACGCTATACTTAGCACTGCCCCTGCGTCCGCCGCCTGGATCCTCAGTCGACATCTCGCCGCCCCCGAACTACTGGATCCAATATAGCGTCCAAGAAGTCTCGCCAAACTTCCCGGACATACTGGATCCAGTCGTCCGCGGCCGCCAACATACTTTCTCCAAGATGGCGTCCGGGAAGTCTCCCCAGACTTCCCAGACCCAATATTCGATCCAGTCGTCCGGGGGCGGCGACATTTCGACTCAGGATCCACGTGCCGGGGAAGACACAGGCCCGGTGGTAAGTATAGCGAAGTGTGTGTATGTGTGTGTGTATGTGTCTGCTGACCACTCTGCCCACGGCGCTGCGCTGACCACTCTGCCCACGGCGCTGCGCTGACCACTCTGCCCACGGCGCTGCGCTGACCACTCTGCCCACGCCGCTGCGCTGACCACTCTGCCCACGCCGCTGCGCTGACAACTCTGCCCACGCCGCTGCGCTGACCACTCTGCCCACGACGCTGCGCTGACCAATCTCACCGCACTCACTGCTAACCACTGAGCCACCACACTCACTGCTAACCACTGAGCTACCGCACTCACTGCTAACCACTGAGCCACCGCACTCACTGCTAACCACTGAGCCACCGCACTCACTGCTACCCACTGAGCCACCGCACTCACTGCTACCCACTGAGCCACCGCACTCACTGCTACCCACTGAGCCACCTGTATACACACAATTAATTTCACCGCACTCCGCCAGCACACACCGACCAATGAGCTTCGCGCCTCACTTACACCACTAAATTTCAAACTCAAAGTCCTCCATGTATCTCAATGGCCAGTGAGGCGCTTCTCTCATTATACTCATGACAGTAGCAACATTAACCCCTTACATTCCGTTTTTTCTGTAATTTCTATAACAGTGTGTAGTTGTACTGTCACTACAAAGTTAACCCCTTCTATACCATTTCTGCCTTAACTCCATACTTTGTAGTCTCTATTACTACTGCCAGTAGAAACATTAACCCCTTATATTCCATTATTGCTGTTATTTCTATTACACAGTGTATAGTTGTAATCACACTGCGAAATTAACCCATTATATACCAGTTCAGCATTAACTGCATATTTGGTAGTGTTTATAACTACTGCCACTGCTACATTAACCCCTTGAACACCATTTTGGATATAATTTACAGCGCTGAGTCTGTTGTGGGAGTGCCTGTGGGACATTAACTCCTTCAATAACATTTTTGATATCATTATAAGTTCCTACTCTGTTATAGTCCTGTTAGTCGGACATTAACTCTTTCTACACCTCCACTATATTGCTACCCTCACAGTTCTGCCTACATCGCCTACTTAGTCATATATCTGGTGTTTACGTCTATTATTTACAACTCTTAAAAATATTATATACAGATTCTAGACTCCCGATTCTTTAGAATCGGGCTCACAGCTAGTATATATATATTTATCTCAAGGGAGATCAGGCTACCCAGAATCTATTGTAAGTAAGGCGGGTGTAAGATTGTATACTTGAGAGAACCACGGGTAGAGGGCCCTGTATTGGATAAGGTAGGGAGTGGCATAGCCCTGGGGATAGTCCTGGTCCTGTCTGTGAAGCTGGCACTTGGGATCTCCCAGGCTTCATAAGTTGTTTTTTGTGGTTTGTGGCTGTTGTGGCCCATATTTTGCTGTGAAGGCAAATACAGTTATCTATTGCAAGTTATAAAAAGATAGATATATATAATATGGAAGTAAAACATGAATTTATTAGATACAATGAAATTCAAGTGACAATGGCATGCAGAAAAAGTGTGTTGGACAGAAAGGCCGTCCTCCTTCCATTTACCCTCACACTGCAGCTGTTCTCGGTGTAGGTGCTTTGGAAACATCATATGTTTTTCCTCCTATTCCGCTCCCCAGCTGTTTTAGGAATAAGGCTACGGTCACACTTGGCATGCGTTTTTTTGCCTGTTTTAGGCAGCATGCATTTTTGGAAAAGCATGCAAAAACGCATGGTACATTTAGACACTTTCAAAAACGCATTCATTTCCCATAGGGCCCCATGTTAAAAAAACACATGCGTTTCCCATAGGGCCCCATGTTAAAAAAATGCACGCGTTTTTGAAAAAGCACCAAAAAATGCTGCATGCAATATTTTTTGGTGCTGAGCCAAAAACGCATCCCAAAAACGCATGGTACATTTAGACATGCGTTTTTGCTATAGGGGCATGCGTTTTTTGCATGGGGGCCTATGGATGCGTTTTTGCATGCGTTTACAGAAAACGCAAGACTCAAAAACGCATGTAAAATCTGCAAGTGTGACCGTAGCCTAAGCCAGGGTGCCACACTGAATCAAAGGCCTTTTTGAAGCCCACAAAACAGTCATATATCTTCCCATTCTTTGTATTGTGGACGTGGCTCTTGATGAGGCTGTGCAGAGTGTAGATGTGGTCAGTGGTCCGGTGGTTTGGCATGAACCCTGTTTGGCTTTTGCTGAGGACGTTGTGCTGGGTGAGGAAGGTGAGGATTCTCTTGTTCAGGACGCAGTTGAAGAGTTTCCCCAGGTTGCTGTTGACTCACATTCCCCGGTAGTTTGCTGGGTCGTACTTATCCCAGTTTTTGTGTATCGGGGTTATGAGGCCTTGGTTCCAGATTTTGGGGAAGTGACCGACCTACAGTACAATATTCAATAGTTTTGTAATTGCAGCCTGGTTGTCTGGCGGGCTGTATTTAGCATTTCTGGCTGGGCCGATGGCTTTTTTACCTTTTTATCCATGTGATCCTTTCTGTTATTTCTGATTGGTGTATCCAGAGGGTTTTAGAAATCTTTGAACTTTTCCTCCATATCTTTCAGTTTTTTCACAATCTCTTTTTGTGCCGGGTTCAGGTCTGCACTTGGAATGTCTTTATAAAGGTCCTTGAAGTAATGGGGCCAGATGTTGCCACTCTGGATGTGGGGGCTATTGCTTTTCCATTTGGATCCTAGGTGGGATTCCATACTTCCCAAAATCTGTTGTCTTTAAGGGCATCTTGGAGGTGGAGGAGTTTGGTGGAGATGTGGTTCTGAGGATGGCTTTGTAATTTCCTTGTATGGTGTGGTCGGCTTCTCTCAAAGTTGGGTTGTTTGGGTCTCCGAGTTTTTTATTTGAGGCCATTCTTCGAGCCTCCTGTATGGTCTTACATTCTTTGTTGAACCAGTTATTAGTATTTTGTTTACTCGGTTTCTTGTTGATGCTTCTTTTGAGTTCCGACACTTCTGCCATGGCATAGAGAATGCCGTTAATGTCACTTACCGCCAGTTGTACTCCTTCTGGGTTACTCTCATGCACATTATTATGGAAGCGTTGGAGCATCTATTTGATCTCTGGTCTGTTGATGGCATCGTTATATTTTGGGGCAGACACCTTGGACCATTTGAAGGCTGGCGGCAAGCTAAAGAGGCCAGTCTTTTGCGGGGTTTGTGAGGGTGATATGTTTATGGATTTGATGTATCGGAGCAGTTGGTTGTGGTCTGACAGATGTGTTTTGGGGTGACTATAAGGGCGCCAATATTTGTAGGGTCCATATCTGTGATGGCATAGTCTATCACACTAATGCCCACATGAGAGTTTAGGTTGTGTCTTCCCAATGAGTCTCCCTTGGCGCGGCCACTGAACATACAAAGTCCAACGCTTTGGAATACGTTCAGCAGTGTTCTGACACTTTTATTGACTGTGCAGTCGTAGCTGTTCCTGTCAGTGTGCACTGGGTTGTCGCAGTCCTTATCTGCTCCGAATATATAGATATTTCCATCAGTGGTTGGGTAGTCTCTTTCCCTTCCCATTCTTGCGTTGTGATCTCTGTAGATGACAATGTTGCCCAGAGTCTGGAAGTGGGCAGTTCAGTCTTTAGGGTCTCAAAGCTATCTGAGTTAAAGTATACAGGGCCGGCCTTATGCTGAATGGTGCCCTGTGCGAATTTGCCTTATGGTGCCCCCTCGCCATTACTTACTCAGAACACGTGAGCATACATATTTGTACATGATCTATTCTTGGTCTTCAAGGAGAGCAGGGAGGGGCGTTGCTATGCTAGAGTCAGAAAAATCAGGGGCCAAATCCCCAAGACCTATATTCCCTCCCACCTGTCATTACCAACCCCCCCCCCCCATATATAGAGGTGTTACCTGTAATCTTACAGGAGGATGAGGTGAGCTGTGACATCACCTATTGTGAATGGTGGATCCTGTGTTATCTTCTGTATATAGAGGTGTTATCAGTCATTGTACAGGAGGAGGTGAGCTGTGACAGGGCCGGCGTCAGCACCCGGCGTACCCGGGCAAATGCCGGGGCCCGGGACAGGTGGAGGGCCCATTCGCTGTCAGGCAGGGGTGTCCTTCTGCCAGTCATAGCAGATCTCTCACAGCAGCTATAGGAGCTGGAGGGCTGCTGCTGGGATTTTCCCCCTCAAACTGGAGCAGTCTATGTGTGGAGGATCATGCAGCCAATGGGAGCTGCAGGGGGCGGGACTTTATTATCCCGTCCATGCTTAGCCCGCAGCAGATCAGTGAGGAGCCCTGAGGTGAGTGTGTGCTGGGTCCCTCCAGAACAGGAGCAGCAGTGGTATCCTCAGTCAGCCGGTGTGCTGTGACCTGAGCTCACTGAGGAGGATGGCCGCTCCTATGACTCTTCTCTTGTCAGCAGTAAATCTTGATAAACTCCGCGGCAGATTGCTGGTGTTTGTGCTGGGGGCCTCCTCCTCCTCCTCCACCTACTGCTGTGAAGAGCCATAACAGGACAATATAACTCAATTCTTAAGATTCCCAGAGATGTCATTTACTACCAAACTGCTCTGGAAAATCTGAGTATGGAGCCTGGGTGTCCTGTCAGGGGTCAGATTGGGCACAAATATCCCCATGCTCAGCACTAGATGGGGGAGAGGTCACCAGCACACAGTGCACTGCACTTATAAGGGTTAATAGCAGACAGATACTTTCACTTTCTACAGATGTCATTAAACACACACAAACTGTATGTATCCAACTCTAAATATATTAAATCTATTAGTTACCCATCCATCAATCATCTATCTGTCTATCTTTGTGCATATAACATTAGTACCACAAGCAGTGCACAGTTTGATATATGCAGAAGCCACCATTTCCATCTAACTTTGCAAGTATTATGCATGTAGAAAAAAAAGGTAAAAAATGTAAAATGGCATGTTGACGTGTTCCTCAGCGTCAGTGCATGCCGTCTTCATCCTCCTCAGTGTCAATGCATGCCGTCTTCATCCTCCTCCTCAGCGTCAATGCATGCCGTCTTCATCCTCCTCAGTGGCAGTCGCCGTCTTCCTCCATTCAACAGTTATAAAAAATTATTGAGGCAGGTGTCCAGCATGAGATGGGTTAATATGACAAGATCTGCCGGGGGGGAAATAAAGGATCTTACACTTTTTCAGCCAGACTTTGCAGAGCTGGCTCAATTCTCTCTTATATACATATATACCATAATTGGTCCTTATATTGTAAAATACTCTGGAATATGTGTCCTTCCCCCTATGCTCTCTAAACGGAGCATCATTATATGTACATATTCAAGTTCATACAACTTCACCAACCGTTGATTGGACACCGGCTCCTCACTAATGCCAGGTCACATATAATAGTAATAATTATTATTTCTATAGCACCAAACATAATCCACAGCACTTTCCAATTCAGAGGAAACAGATACAGACAATATGAGACAATACAGAGTAGGTATGTGCCCACAGGACGTTTTTCCTGCTCTCATGCGTTTTTAGTATGGTTTTATGCAAATGTATGCTAATATGTTCCAGCGTTTTGGCTTTCCAGCAAAACCAATGTGTTTCACAGAACTACTGAATCTACATATTGGTTTTGGAAGTTGCTGAAAGTGTCAAATCCCCCAGTTTTTTCTGTGGTTGGGAAAGAATGACCATGTCCAAAAATGCAGGAAAAACGTGCAAAAAAAACGCAGGTCAAGAACGCAGCAAATCTCCTGTCAAGGACTCTAGAGATACTTGAAACCACTACAGGTTATGCTGCATTCTGGACCGCAGCAAAAATGTCCTGTGGGCACATAGCCTAACAAAATATTCACCAGATACATAAGGAGTGAGGTCCCTGCTCACAAGCTACAATCTATAAGGATATAGAGGAGGTGAAAAGGTGAATGGTAAAAAGTGCCGTCATATATGGTCCAGCCATAATGCTGCATGAACCGTTCACCAGCCAGGATCTGTACAACAGATAAAGTGCTATTAAGTGCATGGGGGTGTAGAAAGGTGGCACTAGAGACCAGATCTGGAAAAAGGCAAAATGGAAATAGTTAAATTGCTGAGGTGATAGGCCAATCAAAAGAAATGCGTGTGTAGGGCTCACATAAAAGTGTGGATATTGGGAATTAATCAAATTGTTTTGGGAAATACATTCCAGAGAATTGGTGCAGCTCGTGAGAACTCTTGGAGACCGGAGTGTTAGGTTCAGTTTATAGATAATGTCAGACTTAGGTCATTAGCAGAACAGAGGTAGCGTGTAGTAGTTCGATAGTCAGAGATAAGGGAGGAGATGTAGGGCAGCATTGTGGAAAGGATGGGTAGGTGATAAAAATAAGGAGGAGATATTGGACAGTGTAGTACTATGGAAAGGATGGGTAGTTGACAGACAGAGATGAAGAGAAGATGTGCAGAAACTGTAAAGGGCTTTGTGGTTCAGAGTGATAACATTATATTGTTCTCTGTAGGGGATGGTATGTGTTAAAGGGGCCCACTGCAACTCTTTCGCCCAGGGCCCATGAAAACCTGGAGCCGGCCCTGAGCTGTGATATCACCTATTGTGAATGGTGGATCCTGTGTTATCTACTGTATGTAGAGGTGTTATCAGTCATTGTACAGGAGGAGGAGGGGAGCTGTGATATCACCTATTGTGAATGGTGGATTCTATATTATCTACTGTATATAGAGGTGTTATCAGTCATTGTACAGGAGGAGGTGAGCTGTGATGTCATCTATTGTGAATGGTGGATCATGTGTTATCTACTGTATATAGAGGTGTTATCAGTCATTGTACAGAAGGTGGTGAGCTGTGATATCACCTGTTGTGAATGGTGGATCCTGTGTTATCTACTGTATATAGAGGTGTTATCAGTCATTGTACAGGAGGTGGTGAGCTGTGATATCACATATTGTGAATGGTGGATTCTATATTATCTACTGTATATAGAGGTGTTATCAGTCATTGTACAGAAGGTGGTGAGCTGTGATATCACCTGTTGTGAATGGTGGATCCTGTGTTATCTACTGTATATAGAGGTGTTATCAGTCATTGTACAGGAGGAGGTGAGCTGTGATATCACCTATTGTGAATGGTGGATCCTGTGTTATCTGCTGTATATAGAGGTGTTATCAGTCATTGTACGGGAGGAGGTGAGCTGTGATATCACTTATTGTGAATGGTGGATCCTGTGTAATCTACTGTATATAGAGGTGTTATCAGTCATTGTACAGGAGGAGGAGGTGAGCTGTGATATCACCTATTGTGAATGGTGGATCCTGTGTAATCTACTGTATATAGAGGTGTTGACTCTCAAACAATGCAGCATTACAAATAAGAACATACTCCAAAAGCTTCTGGGGACTGAGACAGATAGGAGAGTAGCAGGAAAGGCTAGTCCCTGGTGAATTCACCCCATTTGCGGTTATATGGAGAGACCGGTCACTCAAGCAGTGGGCAGGCAGAAGCCATCAGGGAACAGACTTTCTGACTAGTCTCCAGCAAGACTTGATCCCTGACAGCTTTCAAGCCACTTCACGACCTTCCATGTACTGGTACATCAAAGTTTGTGTTTCCTCGCCTTTCATCTGGGCTCAAAGGCCAAGCCCGCATCATTCCCCACATGATGGCTGATTTAACCGGTCATCAATTGCCTCTGATAAACATGAGCAGAGCTGCACTAGTGGCTGTGAATCAGTCAAATACCACTGTCACTCTCTGACAGCGACATTTAACATGTGCGGGTAGGGGAGGAGTGAGTCATTTCTACTGCCCCATGTTCGCAGGTTTGCTATGACATCCAGGGTTATGCTGAAGACTCCCTTGTCTGTCATATGCCTATGTTCATAGATCGTGATTTCTGCTATACATAGCAGTGCTGATGATGCACTGGTCGCATGGCACAGGTGATGAGGCAAACACAGCTTCAAGTACCCTAACAAGACTATTAAGTTATTAAAAGTATGAAACATTTTCTAAAAAGGGAATTAAAGTTCAATCACACCTTTTTTTTTGCCCCATTAAAAAAAAATACACAAACTGGTTATTGCTGCATTCGTAAAAGTGATCAAAATATAAATCAATTAATCCGATCAGTAAATATTGTAGTGAAATAAATAAAGCTGCAGAATAGTTTCTTTGGCCACTGTAACGTTGCAATAAAATGCAATAAGAGGCGAACAAAACATCGTATCTACCCAAAATGATATAAGTAAAAACCTCAGTTCAGGGCGTAGAAAAACAAGCCCTCACATAGCCCCAGATCCTGAAAAATTACAGCATTACGGCTACGTTGACACGCTGTGTATTTGCAGCATTTTTTTTGATAATCCATAAATGCAGTGAAATGCAGTGATGTTTGGCTTCCCAGCAAAACCAATGCATTTCCCGATTTTGCATTCAGACGCTCCGTCATTTTGCGGATGCGTTTTCACTGGAAAGCGGATCCTCAAAGAATTAACGTCAATTCTTTGGCTGTTTTCCATTGCCCTCATTGTGGAATGGGCTCAAAAAAAGCAGACCCACCTAAGCGCAATGTATGAATGATGAAGCACATCTGTAAAACGGATCCTCAAAATAGTGCTGCGCAGAAAAGAGCAGCGTGTGAACCCAGCCTTCAGGTCACAGAAAATGATGACAGCAGCAATCCCCAGTGATTCCAAGAATGTGGATCTGGGCCCAGCAATTGGGCTCTGCAGAAAACCTTTTGAACTGTAGCGGGGACATAAGTCACTGCCAGAGAAGTTTGGCAGCAGCTTATTCAGAGAACACAGGAACTCAGTTGAGTGAACCGTACATTCATATATTAGTGTCAAGAGAGAAAGCTTGGCTATGCCAACTAATCATTATATTTCACATATATATATACTGGATGGGCGATGTCACAATGGAGCCGAGCTCTGTGGCGCTGGGGCAGCGGATGTCTCTCCCCCTGTACACTCTCCCCTCTTTCTGCTCTCTCTCCCCCCTGTGTGCTGTCTCTCTCTTCGCTGTGCTGTCTCTCTCCTCCCTCTGTTGTCTCCTATCTGGGCTTTCTCCTTTGAGCTGTCTCCCCCTGTGCGCTCTTCCGCCTGTGTGCGGTCTCTCTCTCCCCTCTGTGTGCGGTCTCTCTCTCCCCTCTGTGTGCGGTCTCTCTCCCACCTCTGTGTGCGGTCTCTCTCCCCCCTGTACACTCTCCCCTCTTTCTGCTGTCTCTCCCTCCTGTGTGCTCTCTCCTATCTGTGCTTTCTCCTTTGAGCTGTCTCCCCCTGTGCGCTCTTCCGCCTGTGTGCGGTCTCTCTCTCCCCTCTGTGTGCGGTCTCTCCCCTCTGTGTGCGGTCTCTCTCCCACCTCTGTGTGCGGTCTTCTCTCCCCCTGTACACTCTCCCCTCTTTCTGCTGTCTCTCCCTCCTGTGTGCTCTCTCCTATCTGTGCTTTCTCCTTTGAGCTGTCTTCCGCTGTGCACTCTTCCGCCTGTGTGCGGTCTCTCTCTCCCCTCTGTGTGCGGTCTTTCTCTCCCCTCTGTGTGCGGTCTCTCTCTCCCCGCTGTGTGAGGTCTCTTTCTCCCCGCTGTGTGCGGTCTCTCTCCCTGCTGTGTGCGGTCTCTCTCTCCCCACTGTGTGCGGTCTCTTACTCCCCGCTCTGTGCAGTCTCTTTCTCCCCGCTGTGTGCGGTCTCTCTCTCCCCTTTGTGTGTGGTCTCTCTTTCCCCACTGTGTGCAATCTCTCTCTCCCCCTAAGTGCAGTCTCTCTCTCTCCCCTCTGTGTGCAATCACTCCCCTCTGTGTGCGGTCTCTCTCCTCCCACTGTGTGCAGTCTCTATCCAACTGTGTGCGGTCTTTCTCCCCCCACTGTGTGCGGTCTCTCCCCCCCACTGTATGCGGTCTCTCTCCCCCCATTGTGTGTGGTCTCTCCCCCCCACTGTGTGCGGTCTCCCCCCCACACTGTGTGCAGTCTCTCTCTCTCCCCTCAATGTGTGCGGTCTCTCTCCCCCCACTGTGTGCAGTCTCTCTCTCCCATCTGTGTGCGGTCTCTCCCATCTGTGTGCAGTCTCTCCACCCCACTGTGTGCAGTCTCTCTCTCCCCTCATTGTATGCAGTCTGTCTCCCCTCACTGTGTGCAGTCTCTCTTCCCTCACTGTGTGCAGTCTCTCCCCCCCTTTTTGTGGTCTCTGTCCGCTTTCAGTGCGGTGTCTCTCTCCCCCCTCAGTGTGCTGTCTCTCTCCACCCTCTGTGTGCGGTCTCTCTCCCTCTGTGTGCGTTCTCTCTCCCCCTTTTGTGTGCGTTCGCTCTCCCCCCTCTGTGTGCGGTCTCTCTCCCCCCTCTGTGTGCGGTCTCCCTCTACCCTCTGTGTGCGGTCTCCCTCTCCCCTCTGTGTGCGGTCTCCCTCTCCCCTCTGTGTGTGGGCTCTCTCTCCCCTCTGTGTGTGGGCTCTCTCTCCCCTCTGTGTGTGGGCTCTCTCTCCCCTCTGTGTGTGGGCTCTCTCTCCCCTCTGTGTGTGGTCTCTCGCTCCCCTCTGTGTGCGGTCTCTCTCTATAATATAATGCACAGGAACTGTGTGTATATTACAGATGCAGTATTTCTAATGCACAGACTCCATTACATTGGGGGGGGGGTCAGAGGATTCATGAGTGCAGCAGTGATAAGAGACTTCCCTGTCACAGATTAGGATCAGTGATATGGAGGCCTTGTGCTCGGAGCTTGGTGCTGTGTGGTTGTTGCTGTGTGTGGCTGAGAAACCTGATCCTGAACCAACCACACAGCACAGAGCTCCGAGAGAATCTCAGTGTCGGCAGCCATTACTAATGTGAAGCTGACAGGCAGCAGTGAACTTACCTCCATCATAGAGGAATCCTCGGGTGTGAGGAGGCGCCGCTCTGCACAGGCTGGAGGCGAGGAGAGGCTCTATGGTACCGACCGAGGAGAGCTGGGAGAAGGGGCAGCCTGCTGCAATGACGGACCAAAACCTGCTCTCCTGAGATACCTGCAGTGTACACAGCCCCAGAGAATTAGGGCTTTCAGTTTATGATTCAGGGTACAAGCGGCGGTGAACTTAGCCTCTCTGCTGCCTGATGCAACCTGCTAAACGGCGCTCCCCCCCCCCCCCACTAGTAATTTTTTTTAATCGTTAAAAATAAATCTGGTTCATACAGATTTATATCTATCCTGTAAAAATTAGCAAAATAGTGGACATTTTAGTTTACAGAAACAGAAAGAAAGATGTCCACACAAGGATGTCGGCGCCATTACATGCACATACAAGGATCATTAATGGCAATGGAGGCTTGGCACAAGCTACAGACACTTAATGACGACTGACAGAGCTGTGGTCCTGTAGGCAGACACAATCCTGCATCCTTATAGCACAGGAGACAACACCAATTGCCAACCTCTGGCACACGCCTACAAAACTCTGGACCACTGCCTGGCACTGACTAGTCAGACATGTCACCATGCAGCACCGTCCACACACCACAGGTAACGACCTGCAGTATGAACATCAAAAAACCTCCACTGCACTAAGCTGGTAAAATGGCGCTTCTCCTCCCACAGACCACGCTTCCTCCCGAATTGCTTAGCCAATCACAAGCACCGTACATGGGGCTGTCTGGAATTAATAACAGGGTCCTTCCTATTGGGTTGTGCAAAGGATGTGGGCGCAGGAAGGGGGAAGAGCACCACCGACCAACCGCTGCTCAGGAGAAACATGGCTGGATGCCTGTATGTACCGAGGGGCGGCACTGGACCTGGTGTGTAATTTATGGCCAATCAGTCCTGCAGCAGAGGGACAATGCATCCTGCATCATAGAAATCATGGAGCCCCAGAGCAGAAGTTCTAATTGGGCACCACCCCAAAAAAAAACAATATTTGGCTGGGTCACATAGGTACATCTCTCACAACATTTCAGCCTTCACAAAGTAATTTTCCTCCTACTGAAGCCCCTAGATTCCCCCTCCATTGCTCCTATAAAGCGTGATGCCAAATAAAGTGCCCCACAACACTGTATGATCCCCCACAATGCATTCCTCCACACACACAGTATGATGACCCTATTGTACCTCCTTCAACTACCCCAGTACAGTATGATCCCCAAATATGACCCCGCCCAGCCCTCCATGTAGTATAATGGACCTATGTACAGTTTAATGGCCCCCAACACACCCCTCAAATAGCCCTTCATAAAGTATGAAGGCTCCCTTGTAGCCCTCCAAGTATTATCAAGCCTCCCACAGAGCTCTTGAAATATTATAATGGCTTCCATGTTGTATAATTGGCTCCATATGATATAATGCACCCCCTATAGTATTCCACATAGTATATTGCACCCCCAAATACCTCCATGTATTATGCACCTCCATAGTCCTCCATATAATATAATGCACCCCCACAGTCCTCCATATAGTATAATGCACCCCACAGTCCTCCATCTAGAATGCACCCTCAAAGTCCTCCATTTAGTATAATGCACGCCACAGTCCTCCATATAGTATAATGCACCCCCACAGTCCTCCGTATAGTATATTGCACCCTTAAAGCATGACATATAGTACAATACACACCAACAGTCCTCCATATAGTATAATGCAGTATACCCACTGATTAAAAAAAAAATGTAAATTCTCACCTTTCTTCTCGCTGCTCTGGTCTCTCAGCATCTGCTCTGCAGCTCTGCACGTCTCAGCACAGTGGGGCTCAGTGATGAGATCATCATGCCCCGCCCTGCTGAGCTGCAGAGAGCGGACAGCGGCGGCCGGGACTCGGGAGAAGAATGCTGCTGGCAGAGGCGGCTGGGACTATAGGAGTGGGAGCAGCATCCGCGGGGGGCTACCACTGGTACACACACCTTGTAAGCACACGGCTTCGCATGCCCCATACATACATGGCTCCGCTCCGTACATCTAGTACACACGCGCTCTGCTTCATACACCTCGTACACACTCGGCTCCGCTTCGTACACCTCGTACACACTCGGCTCTGCTCTGTACACCTTGTACACAAGCGGCTCCGCTCCGTAGACCTCGTACACATGCGGCTCCACTCCATACACACGCGGCTCCGCTCCATACACCTCGTACACATGCGGCTCTGCTCTGTACACCTCGTACACACGCGGCTCCGCTCCGTACACCTCGTACACATGCGGCACTGCTTCGTACACCTCGTACACACTGGGCTTCGCTCCGTACACCTCGTACACACTGGGCTCTGCTCCGTACACCTCGTACACATGCGGCTCCACTCCGTACACCTCGTACACACTGGGCTCCGCTCTATACACCTCATACACACGTGGCTCCGCTCCGTACACCTCGTACACACGTGGCTCCGCTCTGTACACCCCGTACACACGTGGTTTTGCTCCATACACCTCGTACACACACGGCTCCACTCCATACACCTCGTACACATGCGGCTCTGCTCCATACACCTTGTACACACGCGGCTCCGCTCCTTACACCTCATACACATGCTTCTCTGCTATATTCACACTGTAAATTCCTCCTGACCCCACACATAAACTTCACCTCATCTATTTCTTCACCTCTTCACTTCATCCTGCATGGTGGAAGCCTGCATACATGGAGGAGCATATCATGTGATCCCTGTCTCCTCTCTTCACGGCTCTGATATGTTCATGGAGCTCCTCTTTCTACCAGACTAATATTCCTCCTGAGATCCAGCCCTGTTTATGTATTTGTTTTTCAGGATGGAGACAGAGAATTCCCTGTATCCGTTGGGGACCTGGGATTCATTATCTATCTATCTCTCTATAAATGAAATAACAGCACAAAACACCAAAACAATTGTGGAACTTTATTGCTCATGGAGTTGTTGGCAAGGCTTCGGACAAAGAGTTCTTTCTCAAGCTCATATCTCGTATCTCCTAGCCTGTCTGTCCAGCTCATATCTCGTATCTCCTAGCCTGTCTGTCCAGCTCATATCTCGTATCTCCTAGCCTATCTGTCCAGCTCATATCTCGTATCTCCTAGCGTGTCTGTCCAGCTCATATCTCGTATCTCCTAGCCTGTCTGTCCAGCTCATATCTCGTATCTCCTAGCCTGTCTGTCCAGCTCATATCTCGTATCTCCTAGCCTGTCTGTCCAGCTCATATCTCGTATCTCCTAGCCTATCTGTCCAGCTCATATCTCGTATCTCCTAGCGTGTCTGTCCAGCTCATATCTCGTATCTCCTAGCCTGTCTGTCCAGCTCATATCTCGTATCTCCTAGCCTGTCTGTCCAGCTCATATCTCGTATCTCCTAGCCTGTCTGTCCAGCTCATATCTCGTATCTCCTAGCCTGTCTGTCCAGCTCATATCTCGTATCTCCTAGCCTGTCTGTCCAGCTCATATCTCGTATCTCCTAGCCTGTCTGTCCAGCTCATATCTCGTATCTCCTAGCCTGTCTATCCAGCTCATATCTCGTATCTCCTAGCCTGTCTGTCCAGCTCATATTTCGTATCTCCTAGCTTATCTGTCCAGCTCATATCTCGTATCTCCTAGCCTGTCTGTCCAGCTCATATCTCGTATCTCCTAGCCTGTCTATCCAGCTCATATCTCGTATCTCCTAGCCTGTCTGTCCAGCTCATATCTCGTATCTCCTAGCCTGTCTGTCCAGCTCATATCTCGTATCTCCTAGCCTGTCTGTCCAGCTCATATCTCGTATCTCCTAGCTTATCTGTCCAGCTCATATCTCGTATCTCCTAGCCTATCTGTCCAGCTCATATCTCGTATCTCCCAGCCTATCTGTCCAGCTCATATCTCGTAAGTCCCAGCCTATCTGCCTAACTCATATCTCGTATTTTCTGATCATCATAATGGGAGACCCAGACAATGGGGTTTAGGGCTCTGCCCTCCGGAGGTCACACTAGGTACTACAAGTTTGTAGACACCGCCTCCTCCGCTTATAAACCCCCACCGTAGGAGACATCCTCAGTTTTAAACTTAGTGTGCTCGGAGGATCACGCTTTGCTTGCACTTCACTGCATTCTCACAACTTACGTGATGGCGTATGAAGACAAGGTAAAATGGTCCCATTCGGGATCCTCGACAGCCTCCCCGCTCACCCTTGTGGAACACGCTGGTGGAGGTACCGGAGGGCTTTTAGCCTAGACACTTTAGTGTTCTCCCGGTACGCTGTCGCGCTCCTTTCCTTTCCATCCCTCCATGGAGGCTCTGGATAGGGGGAGCCTGGAGCCTTGCACAGCTCCGCTCCGTCCGAGGCCTCCCTAAATGGTGCTTACAGACCGGACGGAGCCAGCCCAGTCCGAGGCCTCCCTAAATGGTGCTTACACTCCGGACTGGTGCTGTACCCCCGTCCGAGGCCTCCCTAAAGGTGCTTACAGACCGGACCGGCACTGAGGCACCTGGTGTGTCTCCTGCTGTGCCTGGGGGTAGTGTCTGGCATTTTGTGTCATGACACTCAGACCGCGCGGTTACCCTCGGGTCCGCGGTTCTGGCGGTGACCCTGTGCTGGGGTCACCCTGGCTGACCGCCCTGTGTATCACAGGGGCTGAGGCTGTAGACTGCGGGTGTTTTTATGTGAACAAGCAGTCTGAGAGTGTGTGTGGTGATATTCACTCTTGTTTCCCGCGCTGCGGGCTCCGGCACCTCCATTGCTGAGGCAGTCTGGAGGAGGAGGAGGCAGCCCTTATGGTGACATCACCGCTGGGCGTGTTGTGTGTTCTTCCCGCGTGTTCCTGGCTCCGCCCACATCTTCACTGTCGGCGGCCATCTTCTCCCTCACTTCCCGGCTGGGATCTGAACGGCAGCGCGTGGCTGCACTTGCAAGGGAGACCGGAACTCGCGGAGGTCACACACACACACCGCTTCCTCCTACCGCTTTACTGCGGTCGGTAAGCCACCGGGATCCCGGTTTGTTTGTGAACTTTGGCTTATATTCCCCTCACTGTGGAGATGTCCTCAGCTGGGAAGCATGCTGCTAAGGCGGCTGTGGCCACCATTGTCTGTACTACATGCAACGGGACACTGGTGGAGGGGTCCTGCAATAACTGCGGACGCCCAGAGGCCCGATCTGCTACTATTGAGTCTGCAAATCCGGGATTATACCCTGAGGTTCAGGTGATCCCAGGGCCATGGGAAACGCAGAATAAGATCAATGAATCTCTGCTGTCCCAGATGTCCTCCATGTCGCAAACCCTGGAGGCACTGCATAGGAGACTGGAGAACCCAGCTACTCCTTCTAGTTACCCCCGGGTGTCTCTTACTTCTGCTGTAAGACCCCCTAAGCGAGCCCGTGAGGCCTCTCCTGAGCTCCAGACTCTCTCTGAGGAGGAGCGTTCCTCTGATGGTGAGGAAGATGATGGGGGTTCTACTCTTGGGTCTATGTCTGAACCTCCAGATGGGGTGGAGGATCTGGTGTCCTCCATCAATGAGACATTGCGTCTTGTCACTCCTCCTGAGGAGGTGACTGTACACCCCAAGGAGATCTATCAATGGCTGCGGCCAGAGGCTAGACCAAGTGGCTCCTTCATGGACCACACTAATTTCGGAAGGGTGATTAAAGCTCCCAGGTTGCATCCTGGGCGGCGTTATGTCCGTAAAACTAAGGACAATCGCTTTCCCTTTCCCCAGGAGGCGCTCCAGGAATGGTCGCAGTCTCCCAAGGTGGATGCTTCCATGACTAGGATTGCTGCGCGCTCCTTGTTTTCTGCCTCTGATAGCTCCTCGTTGAAGGATGCTACTGATAGACAGGTCGAGCAACTCGCCAAGTCTTCCTATGAGGCTGTGGGGTCTTCATTTGCCCCTAATTTTGCCGCAGTCTGGACCCTCCAAGCGATCACTATCTGTTTGGATGGTATCACTGATCTAGCTAGGTCCAGCCCAGAGGTCCTGGCTCTCACTGAGAGAGCAAGGGCCTATGCGGACTATGCCAGGACGGCATCTTTGGAAACTGCCACTCGCTCTGCTGTGGCCTCGGCCAATGCAATTGCGATCCGCAGGCTATTGTGGCTGCGTCTCTGGGACTCAGATGCCACATCTAAGAAGATTTTACAAAATCTTCCGTTCGCTGGTGACAGGCTTTTTGGCACCGAACTGGATAAATTGATAAAGGATTCTGCTGAGTCTAAGATACCGCAGAATAAGCCTAAGCCACGGTACACCGTGAAAAGGAACCCTAAGCAGTGGTCCTTTCGCTCCGGTTCACAGTCATCAACGGCGTCCACTCGCTCAGACCGAGGGGGCAAGCCTGCTACTCAGTGGCGTTCCAAGAGTCGTCAGAAGAAGCCGGCGGGGGCAGCGGCTGCCACCCCCAAGCCCGCTTCGACATGACTCGCTATCTCATCCTGCCTCCCCACAGGTGGGGGGCCGCCTGTCCCGCTTTCAGGACACGTGGCTTCTTCACATTCAAGATCAGTGGGTTCGAGACGTAGTCTCAAGAGGTTACA